>JAQIWK010001385.1:0-10695 GCA_034695265.1 Dissorhina ornata
ATCTTTATTTTATATATAAGTTTTTGATTAGCTCTCTCTCTCTCTCTCTCTCTCTCTCTCTCTCTCTCTCTCTCTCATCGAGTCTATGGTTTATTCAAAGAAATATCATTTAAAGTCGACTAAACATATATATACGTCTCTCTTCGAGTCTCACCAAAAACTGAATCTTAAGTACAAAATATTAACAATTTATGAAATATTAATCACATTTTTGTTTGATTTAGCTTAACATTTGTGTCAACGTATTTGACTTTGAATACACTTTTATATGCATAAGCTTTCTATGGTTTTAATCTTATATAAAGAAATATATAAATGAATACATCATTATATAAAACCTTATTTGTAAATACATATGTAGTTTAGGTTGAAGTAGAGTCTAGTTATTTCAAATTGAAATTTTCAATCAACACAAGCGAGCATTTGTTTGATATTTTATGCCACAGATATGACTGACTTTTTATGTAAATTATTAATTTGTTAGATTTACATAATATGTTATTAGAGAGAAAGCAAACACTAGTTAACATTGATTTATAAGTTATTTATATACAATTTCATAATAACTCTTTCAAAGTTATGTTTATGTTTTAATTATAATTATATAAACATTTATTAAATGACAATAACTTTAACTTACAATTCGGTGGCAAAAGTTGGCACATTATCGGGAAAATCTTTGAGACCACGTTTGGAACAGTCGACTACCGTTCCATCGCAAACACAATTATCGGGACATTTAGTGTCGACCAGACATTGGTTGGCATATTTGGTGCGTAACTCTTCATTGGCCTTACATTTAAACTTATCGGAAGACAATTGTGAGATACGTTTGCGAGCATTGCGTTTGGGTTCTTCACATCTGGCCTCCGATGTCTCCAATGTTGGTCTGACCGACAGATAGTCGGCCAACCATTTTAGGTTACAATCGCATATAAATGGGTTGCGACCCAAATGACTGTATCAACAGATATACATCCAGTTATATTCAAATATTTATATTTACAGTGTATTTTAATTACTACTTTCACTTTACAAGTCATATACAGTTAAATACTTACAGAGTTTGTATATTATTTAGGTATCCAAACACTCCTTCAGCTAATGACTGGATATTATTGTCATAAAGGGATCTAAAAGTTAAACAAATAAACAATATTATGACAAAAATAACACTATAGTTGAGTTAAACAATGTTATACAATGTTATACAATGTAACGCTATGTCTCATAAAAACTTACAATAGATTTAAGTTTTGTAAGTCAGTGAAGGCTTCGCTACGAATACATGTAATCCGATTGGCGTTCAATAAACTAAACAGTGTTTCAATAATTTAATTGTCATTAATAAGTCATTATTACTTAATTTGTAATTACGTTAACAACCAATCAATAGTAATTAACCATCTATTGGTTCATATGATTAGTATATTGTATTGATGGCATTATATTGAGCTATACTTACAGAATTTGAAGCGATGACAGTCCCTTAAAGAGACCTTCGGGTAAATCCGTTATTTGGTTTCCAAATAAAAATCTAATTACAATACAATTCAACAATAAATTGGTTTAATTATATGAATATAATTATAATTAATTCACTTAATATGTGAAATAAACTTACAATGAGTTGAGAGATTTAAGTCCAGAAAAAGCATTGGAAGATATTGTGGTGATATTATTCTTGGATATATCACTACATTTGTCAATACATTAATACATTTAATAATTAATAACTTTATTTATACTTCAAATAGCAATTGGACTCACATTCTGGTCAATCGTTTGAGCGATGAAAACGCTTTGGGAGGCACTTCTCTAATCATATTCTGTTCGAGTCGTCTATAATATCAATTTAAACCACTATTTAATATGAAATGTCATTCAAATCATATTACTATTACTCACACACTCTGAACTATACATGCATTTTATTATATACCCTAATTTACGGACTATAACTTGCAAATTAATATAAGTAGTTTTATATAAATGAATAATGTATACGTTAGTAATGATCAAGGTACTATTAATGTCTACAACATTAATTATTAAAATATGCCGAAAATTTACTTTTATTATGTTTCAAATTATAACGCTTGTGTTATACAAAGAATAAAGTTGAAATAATTATTTACAAGCAAAATATCATAGCTCATATTAAATTTTACCTTGTTCAAGTTGACAATAGAGTTAATAACATATGATTGCCAAGGTGGAAAAGATACTTGTTAATTAAGGATTATAATTTAATTATAAAATTTTTATAAATAGATAAATTTCTTTTCCACCTTGGCTGTCATATGTTTTTACTTCTATTTTCAACTTTAGTAGGATAAAATTTAAAGTCTCGTATGTTTCTCTGTTTACAAGTGTACTATAGTATATATATTATGCGCGTTATATTCCGGAAATTAGGGTATATTTTATATAACATTATCAAATAAACTACATTGACAATATATTGCAATATCAAAACTATCATCAAATACTAATACCAAGCTATTATTGCCATCAAACTTCAACTCCTTAATATAGATCACTTGAAATTTGCTATTATAAACAGCAATAGCATGTTATGATGGCTAAGTCATTACATTATGTATGTTAACGTAAAAGTTATCTAGTCAATTTAGTAAACAATTTAGCAAGTTAGTAAGCAATAAATATTTAAATTATAGTGTCTAATGGTTTGGGTAGTTACATTCCAATCTAAATAGCTTCAGGCTAACTTACATTCCCACTCAACCCACTGTATCAATAATCATCTATATTCTATATAATCATGGTTATACCGTATAACATATACCGTATAACTTGCCTATTTAAAAAAGGGCTCGTTTAGAGCTATACAATGAAAATATATTAAATAAAAATTTGTCAGAAATAATTTCTTCAGGTTATTTATAAAAATTCAATTACCTAGATATATTTTAATAATGACCCTTATAATATAAATTTTTTAATCAATTGACGTTATGTTCGTAATTGATTAAAAATTGATTTTTTAAAAACTAGTACCCAGATAAGTTAGAGATTTTACTTTCATATAAATAATATAAAAATTTAGCCTAGATGTTAGTTAAAAAATGAAGCAATGTTAATTTAAAATAATATTATAAATAATTCACTTACAAATTAGTCAAATTTTTAAGTCCGGCAAACATATCGGGTCTGATTTGAATCAATTTGTTTTCAGTAATCAATAGATCGCTGAGTGAATGGGCGCCCGAAAAGGCCTCGTCCTCTATGTCTGTGATCTCATTATTACGAACATCTCTATACAAACCAGTCATATATATTAGACATCAATTCATATCCATTAGTTAACTAAATACTAAACTTACAATTCAATCAAATTTGACAACTTCTTGAATATGGCTGAGTTAACAACCCGTTGGATACGATTGCCATTTAAACTCCTATTCAAAACAAATATATAATTAAATTCATGCATAATATTTAGCTTTTTAATGCTTTTCAATGCTTTTCAATAATCAAGGTGCTTTCACTTAATTGATACTTTCAAATCGCGTTTATAGTTATCTCTAATTAAATAATTTTTTTTGTTTGAAATAATATATTCAAAAAGATAAGTTGAATACACTTTATTGAAAAGTTATGACAATAGTGTTAAGTGTATAATCATTATAATGGGACCGTTATATTCAATTTGTAGTGTATTGTCAACAATTTAGTTATGTTAGCACATAGTTTAAGTGGATCAAGCTAAACATAACATAACATAAACTAGTACATTTAAAGTTTAGCTTGTTTATCATAATCAAAGTTAATAATAGACTCTATAATCATATTATATTTGCATACTTTGTTGCACTAATAGACCGCATATCAAAGTGTATCCAAGTTTTAACACATCATTAACTAATTAATTGTTGAGTCCTTTAAAGCATTACAACACTTAAACAAATTGTTTATTCAATATGTGATACTATTTTGTGGCCAATAATAGTCAATAAATGTCAATATAGTGGACAATATTGTCAAGTATTGGCCATAAATGTAATCATCAAATATTTGTTACCATTAATAACAGTGTATTCATGTATTCAAGTGTTTGGCATAGTTTTGGGCCATAATTGGCCATTCATTGACACCACTATTCAAATGTGATATAATTGAGATCACATCCAACTATCACCACAACTAGAGCTATAAAGGGTGACCAGTGGCCACACTTAACACATAAACGGGCTATACTTACAGTCGACGCGCTTCGGGTGGTAATGGATTAGGTATTTGCGTTAACCCCCGATGACTACAATCCACACTAAAGCCATTGCAATCGCATTCAATGGGACACTCGGACATACCGGTGGCCACATCGTTGACCTGGTCAGCATAAGACTGGTCATAGTGGTGGTGATTGGCCACTACAACGACCAGTACGGCCAACACAAGCACTACGGCTATACCAGTGATGGTATTTGTTGGAGACATTAGTCAATGCACTACTTGTAAGCAATACCTATACAGTACTACAGTATATGAGTACTACATATGTCTTCAACTATCATATAATGACCACAAAAACAAGTTTGCATTCATTGATCACTTGATCCCAAACCAAACCAAACAGTAATACAGGCGTCGACTCAATCACTGGCATCCAGTCTAGCAGTCAGTCAACCAGTGCTCACTCCAGTCCCTCACCACTGCTTTCCACTGTATATTGTTGTTGTTTTGGTGCAGAATCTGACATCTGTTGCCTAACATTGTATCACATTATGTGCTATCAATTGTATGAATGATTGGTACAATTTGAACAATTTCTTACAGTTATATCATTTACTTTTTATCATTAACTTTATTGTTAAACAAATTGCATTCAAATTAAGGGTTAATTTTAGTGAATTTACAAAACATAACGAATAGGAATATAATAATGCCAACCATAAAGAATATATGGTTCACATCAGACGGTTCCAGTAGGGCTGCCAACACCAAGAATGGCATTCCTATACCACCAATACATACCATTCATAGTTAAGTCATTAGCTTTTTATTCATATATCAATACAAACCTGAACCACATCTGACGTGAAAGCCGTAGTGATTGCACCGATTGTGACCCATAAGTCATTCATTACAATACATATCTAGGCATAACTCAATTTAGTCAATTGATCCAGCAACTTGTAAAATTATAAATAACTTTGTATTATCAAGTGTTTTATAAATCAATAGTTGATGTGTGAATCAAAACATGTATACAAAAACAAGTTGTCAAAGTGATTGCTATACCTTTTACTTAACAAGTTAAATAATATAACATAAAGAAAAAATCAATTTTTTATAAATTATATTTTTAGCCATTCATTCAAATATGTACATCAAGAATATATTCAATATAAATAGCATAATTAGCACTTTTACTAAATAATGTAGACTAACCAGTTGCTAAATAAATGTATTTATTAGCAATCTAGCAATTATTTAAACTAAAAACATTAACATGTATTTGATAATTGGTAATATAAAAAATAGTTAACTATTTTTGGCACTTATGTGACAATATTGTATACAATAATCAATTAACACAAAATTGTTTAACTAAACACTAAAAGTTATGTTACATTATTAATACATTGCAACAAAAGTGTGATACATGTATGTGAAAGTGCTTTAATACACTAAACAATTGTTATTAATTAATAATTATATATAACAATAACGATCGATATTTAGTAAAACATAAAATGTATGCAAATAATTAAATATAATTCAGTGTATATTGTGATTACAATTAGTAAATATTGTAAATAATAATTAAATTATAAAATTATAAACCTTTGGTAAGCGACTTATCAAAAGACAAATCAATGTCATTAAAAGTGTTGAGTATTTGATGTAAAAAAGTGATGAGAGTTTGGTCTCTTAAAAATGAATTGGTTTCGTAAAACAAATGAGACAATGAGGGACGACATAGCAGTTTGAAAAAGCCAGGCTCAAACATATGATCACTATAAATATCATAATCAATCAGTTATTATAAAGAGTATTTAATTTAAATAGTTTAATAAATACGGACCGAATGGATATAATTAAAAATAGTGCAAACTTCTGGTCCTTTCCATAGTTGTTGGCCGTATCGGTGATGCGGTCAATGAGATCAATGAGTGCTTCTTCGTTGGTATCAGTGGTGTTATGAGTGGTGCGACTGATCTTCAGTTCACAACAAACTCTTAACATATAATCCCATAAAAAGCATTGCTTTCTAAACGAAGAGCGGTTCCTGTTTTTAAATCCGTAGTAAAATATTTGCGTTAAAATCCAAATAAGCTTTTTGTGGCCAAAAAACAATTGCGTTAAACACTTGACGGCACCCGTAGTGCCTAATGTTCGCTCAGTAGTGGCATAACGTTTGCCAATATTTGATGACACTTTTGGTGACATATTTTTGTGATTAAAAGCTGTCATTTGCCTTAAATGTATGGATTCATTGTTACAATTACTACTAGTATTAGCCGGACTGGCATTTTGTGCGTTATAATAGTATTTAATAATTTGATTAACATTTTCTCCTAATATTGTCTGCAAATGTTGTACAGTGAGCGTCAAATGATTGTTATCGTCATTGGTATCACTTGTCATACTTCGTGTCCAATTGCGACCAATGGATGAGCTGCGAGTGGGATGTCCGCACTTTTTCAATATATCACTTTGAGATGCGCTCATTAAGTCGGCCAACAATACCCGTTCGGTTGATCCGTCCTCTATATTACGTCCAAACCATTGATTGCACGCAAACCTTCAAATAAATTCAAGTTACCATGATAACTATTCATATAACCATGGTACTAATTGTATCCAACACTTACTTATAAATATGATTTGTCACATCATTCCTAACAAAACAGTATTCAATAAATATTTTTGAGCTTTGATTGCAACCAATAGTTAAAGTATTTAAAATTCCTAGATTTCGGTGCTTTTAATTGAAAAATATTATAAATTATAAATTGTTTAACAAATAAATAATCAAAAGTAAGTCAATGTATTTACTTTAAATGAACAACAATTTGTTGAATCAATTGGCAATTTATCACAAATGCGGTCAATTGAACCGCTAATTGAAAACCAGCCGTTCATTTGCGTTGAGCCATAAATTATAAGCGTATAAGCTATAGATATAACTTTTAATTAATTATTTAATTTATAAAATTAAACAGTTTATAGACCAATACTTACGCAAAACACTAGTAGTAAAAGTATTTGTAAAACACATTAAATCGACGGCATTTAAAGTCAACAAATGTGTCAAAAATTGTTCCCTTTCTTCTTCGCACCGAAGAAATGCATATCTTTTATATAAAGTCCTATAAATTGAGTTAATATTAATAAATGTAATTATAATCATAAATATAAATATAATTATCGTTATAAACAAATAAATCAATTAATTACAGCAATAAATCATTATTTGAGAGCAAACTTCTCAAATGTTTTGATAAAAGCTTGCGTTCGAGTGATAACCGTATAAAAGCACGACATTTGCCAACATCTGTCTTAATATCAGCCATCAATCGTACAGATCTTAAAACAATTCAATTAAATACCAATTAATTAATACATTTTGATTGATTGCTAACTTAAGATAAGACTCAAAATCAATACCTAATATCGTATAAGAGAGTTGTGGGCAATGACTTCAAAGGAGACCCACTATTGACTGCGCGAGATGTTTGACGAGACTTTGAAGGCGAACACGGAGTTGATTGCGGCGTTGAATCAATTGACATGTGAGACAAGGCTACCATTAAACATAGTATCGTTAGTTAATTGCAATTTAATGCTCAATATATTCATTAAATATTAAATTTTTTTTAAATATAAGTTTTAGTTTAAAACATATAAGCAATTAATGACATACAGTCTATTCGCTTCCGGAACAAAATCCAGGCCAACCCTTAACATCATATATTGATTTGCAGCACAATTTTCAATATTAAACATATATTATAATTATGTTAATTAGACAGACAGACAGATGAATAGACAACTATCAATACAACTGATAATAACAAAAACATAACTATTACCAGGAGTTAGTTGGGACGAGTCAATGGCTTTGTGTTTATTGCCATCAATAGCATCATTGGTTTCCAATTGATAGTAAGCCATAAGGTGTGACCAGAAAGAGCATCGGCCGGTTTGCCATTTATTGGACACATCGTTATTGTGATCACTGGTCGCGTGAGACCAGATACGCTCAATCAGATCGCAAAGTGATGCAATTAACGTATTCTCTTCAACACCACCAACTGTTCCACAACCAAGTGGTCCAACCTCTTCAACACCCATCTTCTCCAGTAATATACGTTTAGTTTTAATCTATTAATATATTAATATAGACCACACTTTCACTATAACATCACTATCACTATCATCACTGTCAACAACACAAACCTTTACTTCCCTCATAAGGGTCTCAACGACTCGCCAATTGGTTTGAGCGGCCAATGCGGCCGGCATTGTCTTCATTGGTGATCCCATAACAGTCAAAGTGTTGCCTAAATTAGAGCTTTTCTCAGATAATGTCTGAAATCGGCGTCGAGTGCGCGGCGAAGCGATGGCCGTTTTGGACAGTTGTGAGGCGTCGTAACAAACAAAGGCCGTTGAATCGGGAGCCGGTAACGGCTGTTCCAAGTCTTGTAATTGTATTTGTTTGGCCGTCGAAAACCGAGATTCAAGTATTTGATCGGTAAATAAAGACAAATCCAATTCATCAAAGTCGTCGTCATATATAGACTCGTAAAGTGATTGCTGTCCACAACCGTTGTTCACAATTGTCTTGTGTTTGCGAAGCAATTGTTTGCCCGTTTCGTCAATAAATGTGACAAACATTTGTGTCGATACAAACTGATGCAGAAATGACTGCATTGATTGCGGTCTGTCTGACAGGTAGGACACCGTATCAAATAAAATTGAGTCCTATTTAACAATTGATTAGTAAATTAAGTTTAAATACATTCAAAACCTATTCAATGAATACCTTTCTGTTATAAATGATATATTGTTGATATTTATGAAGAATATGTTTGCGAATAGTCTTGAGAAACGCCACTCGTATTTGTTGATTGAGTTTCAAATCATCCAAATAAGTGAACTCATCGGCGATCACGTTATGTTTGATCGCTAATTGAGTTAACCTTTCAAGTGTAGCACTCTTAGTGTGGGCGCCCACACCATTGCCCACACAACTAAGCCGTAGGTCGGCGTTGAATATGGCCTCTAATTGATGCTTAAGCTCATCGATGAAGGGAAGTGTCACCAATTGACTCACATCTATGTTTAGGTCAATTGAATGCTCATCACAATCAACAAGACATCCCACCATTAACTGGTTGGCCGGCGGTAACGATGCACTCTTGTTCACTCCCATTATGTAAGGCGTCGGTGCGTCCAAGTAATGGATACCTGAGTTGGAGTACAGTATGGGTTGAGTGACAAACATCTAAACCAATCAATCATTAATTGATACCTAATTTATTGGGAAGTATGGGTACGTAAACGTGTTGCCACTTGAATGGGTTGAGTAAATTGGACAACGACTCGGCCAATAGCATCAACACATAGTAATCTGAACTAACAATCAGTATTTGGGTTTCCATTAACGCACAGCAATAGACCGACAAAAACTGGTCGACACTCAACACCTGACCAAACAATCGGCGCAATGAATAGTCAAATAACGGTAATGTAGACAATGGTCTTAATATAGTCATCACTTCATCGGTCTCCATATGGTCTTCAATGGGTTGACAACCTGTTTAAAGAGTGAGACAATCAGACAAATCAATAACAATCAATGTGTGACTCAAGACATACTTGTGTCCAGCGATGGCAATACAATTTGAATGCATTTGCCTTTCGGTGGTAACCGTATCTGTGAAACGCAGCGAATCCATCGGGCATTACAGTCGGCGCTCACAACCAACCATTGAAGACATTGTCTTAATTGATCCACAACTGGGCGCACAGTAAGAGCTACGAGTGCTCGAGTCGTATAGACAACAGCTGCTGTGTTGGCGGTGTTGTTAGTATCCGTGTCTTGTAATGTTGGATCAGATACTAGATTAGAGTGACTGAAGACATAACTGGCGCCGTAAACCCGTTGTCCAGTTTGACTGGTTATGCAAAACGAATGAAACGATTGGCTAATGGGTGCCGATGTCTGGACGCGAGGCCCGTCGGGCATCGATAAGAGTATGAGCGATGAGTCGTCGACCAGTGGACAGTCGTCTATCTTCAGTATAGTATGTACTTTAGTGTCCACTCTTGTGGCCAATAGTGATATCTGTTGGAAGAGTTTGATGCGTTCCCGTCGGTGACGGCCACCACTCATCATCGGTGATGACTGGATAGACATTGCGCTACCGATTAGTGATCACTAATAACTGTAAACTATAATCAATACAACGACCAGTCCTTGTGACCAGACCTTTGACCCGCCGTTTGGCCAAACATTTTCTTTATTTACATTCAAACACTGCATTCAATATACACTCTATACGCATGCGTTACTATTTATAGCCTTATTTACATAACACACTGTCGTTAACTTCATTCAACCGGGAAGTATTTACCACGGTCTTTAGATCTTACATGATAGATAGTACCAATTTGTATGGATGTTATGTTTAAACAATTTAACGTTCAAAAAATCGGCAA
>JAQIWK010001386.1:0-10685 GCA_034695265.1 Dissorhina ornata
TTGATTCATTACCAAACACACACACACTCTCACCACCACTTGTTTCATCTAATCATTTATAAAACAATTGATTATAAGTTATAATTTATAACAAATGTCATTATAATATGACTTTATATATCAATGAGAAATACATTTATGTATTGAATTGTTTTCGTTGTTTTTTTAATACAATATATTTGTAAAACAAATGAAATTTAAAGCTCTTCTGAATGGTATTTAAATGTCATTTACTTTTTTAGTTCAAAATATTGATAATATTAATCAGATTTTAATAATTATTCATTGAATTTAATGCCAATTATTATTATTTTTAAAAAATATTTCAAATAACACTTATTTTTATTCAAATATATTCACCGTTTGTATCGTTTGGTTAATTGTATTTTATTTCAAAATCAATTGTAAAGTTATATGTCTTTAATGCTAAATGAAATGAAACTAATTTTTATAAATTATTATAAATAAAATTAAAGTTATATTGAAATACATTTATAAATTGTAAGTTAAATATCAATAATATTTATTTTGTAATGATTTTGAAATGCAATCAAAAGTAAGGTTTTTGTCGTAATTTGTGATTTGAAGACAAAGGCATCGATTGAATGGAGTCGACGACTGAGCCATACATTTGTCGATTGACTTTACAGTTGTTTTTATACTCTCTGTTTGACACACATTTGTATGACTATTATTGGATCAACTAATTGGTGATCATATCGTTTGCACTGTACTAACGCTGACATATCATAAGACAATCGTTTGTGAGGGATAATAGACATACAAGTGGTTTACACAACAAGAGTTGATAACTGAATCAATTGGCGGAACCGATACAGTGATTGCATAACATTGACGGCTAAGACAACTCTCGATGTCGTCGTCGACCACTGAAAAGACGGGTTACGAGGCGTCGGATATCATTGAAGATGCGCTTCAATTGGCCGTCGATGAAGAACTGAAAGACGTGGAGCGCGAGGTCTGACCATTAACTTTCGATGACCACCGATGACCATACGTGTTGCTAACACTACTCTTTTGTTGTTTGTCTTATAGGACGTCCCAAACCATTCAACACCACATTCATCAAAGGGTAAGACATTTATCACTTGTTTAGTGTTTTGCGCTGCGATTAAGCCTTACCCGAGCCCTCACTTACCGTACCATTCAATACATGATGTAATCGAGTGATTGTTTATGACATAAACGACAACTTCATAGACAATATTGTTTTGAAATGATTGAATCAAATACTGGATCTGATGTTAAAGATAAAGACTGGTGACAAACATTTGGTCATATTTTCCAAAAAGACTATCAGTTGATGACTATATCTATCAATACCATCAAAGATATCGATCCGATTTAAAAGTCATGATTAGATCTGTTAATAATATACCGATGAATGCGTTAAACCGAAAGTTGTCTGTAAATCGCCGTTTGATTCAACACTTAAATAGCTTTTTAAATAACAAATTTATTAGTCATTTGCTAAACAAATGGCCAACAGATCCATCGCTTTAGACACGAAGACATTATAAGACTTGCAATATATAGCTTACAACCAATTGATTGCTAATCTTTACCGTAATATATCAGCTCTTAGTCTAATCAGCTCTTAATCTTTAGTTAAAAAAAAACTAATGATTTGATGGATTAAAAAGTGGAAAACAAATGAATTGTTTGAAACAAAAAAAATGTTTGTTTTATACAAATACTGTATTTGAATAAATTTTTGCCAACAATTTTAACAGTAAATATGAAGTCATCACAAAATGAGGTAAAATCTAAGAACTGTAACGACGATCAGAAATTACAACTGCTGTCACCGCCGCGACCCGAATCGGCACCAGTGGTGGCACCGCTCACTATTGAGGACAAGATAAATATGGATACATCTAAGCTAAAGAGCGCCGACAACGATGATACTTCACTGATTGTCCATTTGGATGACACCCAAAGTGATCTGGATTTGGACGTCACCAACAGTTCCGACATTAATGACAGTCTCAAAGAAGTCAATGATAACAAATCGATTCGCAAATCTATTAACGAATCCAACAATAGTATGGATTCAAAGAGCGAATCCAATGACAACAAGACTTCCAATAGCGAAGAGTTATCTAAAGATTCAAACAAATTATCCGAAAAGGAGTCGTCAAAGTCCAAGAGGTTTGTTAACATTGAATGCCATTCAATAGAAATGGAGTTTTTAAAAAAGCAAATATCGCCGCAAATTCATTGGACTCTTTATGATAATCTATTTTTATACAAATGTGTCACTCATTTAATAATTTATAGAAAAACAAAAATTAGTTTTTCGTCCAAAACATCCCAAGTAATGATTATTTTGTATTTTTAGTTCAAATACTCAAAAGGATAGTAAGATTAAGACTAAAGATTCAAAAAGTGAGTTGATTTAAGACTCAATGGTTTGTTTTTTGTTGAATTGAAATTAAATATGAAATGCAATGCAATATTCAATACCAGACGCAAGCGCGCAAAAGGAGCTGACGGCCAGCGGTCGCAATATATGGGTCAGCGGTTTGCTGCCCAATATAAAGGCCTTTGAATTGCAGAGTTTATTCTGCAAACACGGAAAGGTAGTGTCGGCTAAGATCATCAAAAACGCTAAAATGACTGGTTCTCGATGTTATGGATTCATAACTATGGAGAATCCCGATATCGTCTCCAAATGTATCAATCAATTAAACAAAACTGAAATACATTCAAAAACTATTACACTATCGCGAGTGAGTGTCACTATATTTAACACAATTATAAATTTTATTATTAAATCAAATGCTAAACGAGTAAACAATCGATTCAGAATCGACCCAAAGAGAGCACATCCAAGTCAACAGTCGTCAGTAAAGGCGTTGCAACCAAACGAGTGATCACTAAATCTTCGTCTAAAGATAGCGATAATAAGGAGAAAAGTGTTGAGAAGAGCGACGATAAGAGCAAAAGCAAGACTTCCGATGACAAGAGCGCTAACAAAACGACATCCGAAAGTGAATCAAACAAAACGAGAGAAAGCAAAGACAAGGAACGGAAGCCAATTCGCGCTCCAATACGTGATCGAGTGACCGATTTCAAGAGAACTACAGTTCCCTTCCGTCGTCCCCAACCTTTTTACCGACCCTTCAATCCCAATACGGGTAGTATTCGGGGTTTTAATAGAACAGGTTTTACGCGCGGCTTTGGTATGACTCGTGGTTCATATATTCGCGGCGGTTATACTCGCGGAACTGGTTTCTCGAGCAGAGGTGGCTTCTCGAGAGGTGGGTTCACGAGTCGCGGCGGTTTTGGAGCCGTTATGACTATGAATAGGCCGGACGTCGACCGACACATCAGAGAACGTGAAAGAGAGCGACGCATACGAGAAGAGCGCAGACATCGGGAAGAGTTGATGAGAGTTGAGAAGGATATGGAACGCGAAGAACGGATACGTTTCGAGCGGGAGAAGGATCGGCTCAAATTGGAGCGCATGAAACTGGAGAGAGAAAAGGCAGAGTTCTTTAGGGTAGAGCGAGAGAGGGCTAAACTGGAGCGCGAAAAGATTGAGAGGGAACGGGAAGAACTACGCCGACGACAACAGAGTCAGTCCCTGATTGCCACTCGAGTGGACGACACCCGCTCGCGTCCAACGGTCGTGACTTCTTTGACAAAACGCCCGTTTGATTCGCGCGAAGACAACCCCTATTGGGAAGAACGCAAACGACTGCAACAAATGCAGAGAACAGATAACCATTTATTGTCTGGTCGACCCACTTATACAGACTCGAGTCCATCTCCTGCTAATCGGTAAGTAATGAATGAAATGATGGTTTGGTTTATTGATTTCGACGATCAAAACAATCCGAAACTGAAATGCAATGAATTTATTGCTCGAAACAGTCATACCATTCCTCAATCGTATAACAATCGCAACGATTCATACAAACGCAACCCAAGACTTGAACAGCACTTAGCGGGCAATAACTCCCGGCAATTGTTTGACATAAGACGTCAAGATGCACGACATGGCGTTAGTCACGATAGGGACGACCGTAAGGCAGGCACCGCTCCGTCGTATTACAATCGAGACACGTCTCGCAACACATCGTTTACGCCACGCGACCGCAAAACCGGTGGTTTTCAACGCGACGATTGGAAGACCAATCAATACCAGCGCCGTTCAGATCGTTATTCAGATAAAGCGATGACAAGCGGATCCAACTCTGGTGTGGGCACTTCTCGGTACGGAACTGATTCAAGGAATTGGAGCGATAGGTCTTCCAACTCTATCAACAAGTTATCGTATGCCAGTGGAGGCGTTCACGTGTCAAGTGGTGGTGGTAGCCAACAATGGACACCGTCATCGGGAAACCGGTGGAATTCGGCTCATATTAGCTCTTCCAACGACTCTCGAAACAGAGGTCAGCCTAATCTGAACTCAGGAGCAATGATATCGAGTAATCCATCGATTTCTCATTTATATACACACAATCCAATGCCGGGCATGAATTTGGGAAACCTTTCCCATTCAATGGCCAGTTCGGCAAACATGAGTTCTAACGATCGCTATATAAATAACCGGCGCTTTTGAATCAACTATTGAATGAATTTAGGATTTGATCCCTTAATTTAATAATTTTGTGGATCAATGAACAATTTAATTTGCATCCAATTCATGATTTAATCCTATCTTTATTACAGTAATTTTTTAGCAAACAATACTATAAGGTCTTTGAAATATCTGTAAGCGCTTGCATTAAATGCATTAATAATTAATTTTTACTAATTAATTACCATATTAGCCTTTATTTCCCTTTTAGTATACATTCAAAGCAACGATTTATAAATTACTACAAAACCGGATAAGTTTTGTTGTTAAGTAATCATTATTTTTTTTTGTTTAATTAAATTTTAAGTCATTAATTAAAATAATTAATTACTATTAAATGAATTAAGTAATCATTTAATTATTTATTCATATAGTCTTTTATAGCCGTCATATCGTTATAATAAATATTTTATGATTTTGTCGACAAATAATTTTGTTAATTATACCAATTATTTTGATTTGTATTATAGATTAGAATTATTTTGTGTAATAAATGAATTTTTTGTCCAAATTATCTGATTTATTGTCATTTATATAAATAAAATTATTAAAACATTCAATCAGTTTATCAAAAACTAATTAAAAGTGATTTATATACACATTTGCGATGACACCGAAGCTCAGGATTACTTCTCATGACAATCGGTTTGTATGACTAAAACAACTCTATTATTATTATTACCGTTATTTGAAATATAAACAATTATCTAAATATATAAATTTGATTTGATTTTTTAAATATTAAACATTTTAATTATAACTAATCGTATAATATATTTACAAATTTGTTTTTTAATGAACTTTTTTTAAGGCACTTTGAAAATCCGTAGATTAAGTGATTATTAATTGATGGGTGACTCGCGAAGCGCTTCCAGTTCTCGACGGTGTAGTTCCATACGACTTCTTCTAGACTTTCTTTGGTGTAGTTTTTGTTTCAATCCCTGACTCATCCTAACCTGATTCAGACGTTGCGTTTTCTGGAACTCCTGGATCTCCCGTCGGTGTTGACTTCGAATTTGTTCGATTTTACCTGATTTTCAAACCATTCAACATATCATCACTAATCAGTTGCCATACATTTTCAATGCAATGATTGGTCAATACATACCAAATATTTCGGTATCGGACGGAATGGGTGCCAGATCTGCGGTGGGCAATGGTGTGGGCATAATGAGTGGCATACGTGTCGGGTCGGGTGTCAGTGATTTAGCTCCTCCTTTGCGTTCGCTATTTCCCGACTCAAAGATTTGTGCGATCTGTTCGTCAGCGGCCGCCGAGTCGTCTAATTCGCTGTCGACACCACTGTCTGTGATGTTGAGTGGCGGACCATATCATGAATATATAGTTTAAATCCAAACTAAACAAAACAACAAACCTCTGAACTCAGGCGGCGGCTCCTCTTCATAGGACACATCATTTCCGGTAATTTCTTTGATGCGTTTCCGTATGAGTCGAGTCCTTTCTGCGCGTAATTCTGAAGCTCTGGCCTTACATTCTTCGGTCAACTCGTGCAGGTCTTTAGCGATGGTTGAGTTGAGCACCTGTTCCAGCCATTGGCGTAAAGCACCGGCTCTTTTATAAGTGGTTTGATAGCAATTTAAGGCGTGTTTGTGTCGATCTGGGCTTTGCATATCAGTGAAGATGTATGAAATGGCTTTGTTGAGTGTCTCGACCTCATCGGGTGCACAATACGGCAAACTAATGTTCGGGAGGTATCGTTGGGCGCTCTGTATGTTCTGACTCGCGGCCACCAAATTATCCCGGGCTTCGGCCACACAATTAAACCGATGTTCGCTTTCCCTTCGGTGTCATGAATGGTATGAATGGTTTTGATATAATTGATTATTGTATAGGACTTACTGGTTGGGTATTTCAGGCAATTCTTTCCACCTTTGCAATCCAATACCCAACTGGACATTTGCCTGTTTGACTAGAGTTTTGGCTTGTTTCCATCTGAAATGAGCTTGGTCAACGTGATGCTTTTGCTCCAATAACCAGTCCAACTCTTTCTCCAACTGATTTTCAGTATCGCTAGCGTATTGGCCCTCAAATATGGAATCTTTAAGTATGACAAATTAAGCTTGATCAATTTATCATCATAACTATTACTATATCTATACCTAAAAGTTCATCTCTTTTCTGGTAATAGAGTTGTAGTTTTTCTCCCTCAACCACCGACTGCTGTACTTCTAGTTTAATATTATTTTGTTGGTGTGATGTGGTCTCTAACTCTTTCTCTACCACTTCCTAATCATTCATCAATATTTTCAAACTAAATATTAAATATCTATTCATTAATATATAACACAATATACCAATCGGTTGAGTGAATCAATAAGCGTTTCTTCTTCTTGTGTCAGCGAATCCTCTGTTAATCTCTTTTGAAGAATATATTCCTTAACTGAAGTCAAGTCTGTTATTCCCATTTGATTTTGTATTTCATATCTATAATTATCATATTATAAGACATTTATAAAAGTATTATATAAAACAAATAAATGAGCGGACGTTTGTTGTTGGTATGACTTCCTATCCCTTTCCAATTGTTTGACCGCTTCCTCCAATTGTTCCAATTGTTCTGATTTGATCTGATAGTTCTCTAACACGTGTTTCTTTTCGTAGTCATTGATGGCATACTCTAACTGTAAGTATTCATTCAACGCTTCCTCGTTGATCTCAATCTAAATGCCAATTCAAGTTAATCCAGTCATTCATTTTGCAATTTACTATATCTATAATGTTTTTAAATTTTTTTAAATTTTTTATTTATTTTGTTGTAACCTGAGTTGCAAGAAGTATTGGTTGAAGATATAAATTAAAATTTATCACAAAAAAACAATACAATTATGGTTAAAATTTATTATTAATATCTCTATCTATAGTTGTTTTATCATACAATGCATAATATTTATGATCTTGATTCAAGATTCTTGAATATAATTACAAAAAAAGTAATAAAACTTTATGGGAAATTTCTTTTTACTTTATATTTTTATAATATATTTAAAATTTGTATGAAATATGACACGAAAGATATTTTCATGTGTGAAATATTTCAGTCAAATATTTCAACTTCTATATAATAAATTATTATTAATAATTAAAATCTTTATTTTATAGCGATTCTCGTGTATTCTCTATAATATTCTGTTTTTATTTTCAAAATATTTTTTTAAATTAACTTTTATATTAAAACTGTTTTACTTGTTATTTGTTACTTAATAACTTATTAATAATAAGTTACAATAAATTAAAATAAACAAACTTTAACTATTTAGTCTAAATCTTAAACATTTTATATTTATTTTATTTATTTTTTATTTAATAATGTTTTGCTTTATTGACTAATATATTGACTTTAAGGATGTCTTAAGTTATATCATGCGATCATTTATTTTTATATAATAACATCTTATATACAATTTTAATATTAAATCGATTGTATATTTAATAACACATTTCAATGAAAGATCTATACTTTTAATCGATTTCTTTTGTATTTCTAAAGATTATAACTAAAAAGTATACAAACTTTTCAATTCATTTGCTTTTTTTCTATACACTTATAATAAGTGACTTATTGCTATATATTTTACTGCACTATATTTTAAGTGCAAAATTAAATACAATTTATATTTACTATAAACTACTGCACGATATTCTGCAATATATCTTAAGATTTTAGATTTTATATCATTAATAAAAGTTTACATGTTTTACACAAATTAATAAAGACTTTTGTTTTAATTTCAAATTGAAATTTTCAATGTAAAGCACAATAAAGTGATAGTAATAATTTTTAAAGCAAAAAATATAATTTTTAAATACTTTAAAGTTTGAACTTTTAAATTATTAAAAAAATTATATAACTATACAACTAAACTATATAAAAGCTATATAATTAAGTAAGAAATATCTGCAAATAAGATAATGAATAACATACTGGCTTACGGTTGTGATTAATATTTCTGCCCGTATGTCGACTACGGACCAGATTTTGACGATTATTATGGTGAACAGCAGTGGAACTACTGCCACAACCCATATATCTATTGTGCGATTCTATTCAAAACACTTTCTATATGTTTAATGACTTTTAAATGTTAATTATAAAAAATTGTGTGTAAAACACAATTAAGGCAAACATTTAAACAAATCATAACTCATTTACATTGTCTATACATATAATGTCTGTTCATTTAAAGTGAGTTCTTTAGCTCACAAGTGGTTTAAACAAGAGATGACTACCGGATGACTGCAACTTTGTTTTGAATAATTTAAGGGTTTCTATGGAAATCTCAATTTGAAGATCGATATATGTTTTTTATGTTATTCGTGTGATTATTAATCTCTGATTTAATAGCAATATTTGCTGATCACTGCCTCGAGTAGTGCTAAACTGGTGTAAATGTAGTCCCAAATAATGTATCGGTAAACAACTAAACAATATTAACTGTAAGAATATGATTCATTCAAATCAACCGATTGTTTACTGAAATAAAAAAAACAAAATTCTTGTGAATATTCTGTATATATATTCTGTAATACTCTGTAATATTGCGTTTACTTCTATCATGCAATGTAATGACCGGCCGATCATTACATTGCTTTACTCTACAAACACTGTTAACCAAAAGTAGAGGAAACGTACTATGAGCAGCAGCCAATCACGAGCTTGCAATTTTATAACATACACTAAATATACGGGCAGATAGTAGCCGGGGCCAGTTGACCACCAGTTGGTGGCCAACACTTACCAACCAATCAAATCGGTGTATAAGGTAGTAGTGAACCACACTATAGTGTCCACCACTACTTGGGATGACCCGTGACCGTCAAATCGGCCAAAAAGATTGGGCCGTAATGTTATTTCTATGGCAATAGACTTACAATTGCCATAGAAATAACATTACGGCCCAATCTTTTCGGCCGATTTGACGGTCACGGGTCATCCCAAGTAGTGGTGGACACTATAGTGTGGTTCACTACTACCTTATACACCGATTTGATTGGTTGGTAAGTGTTGGCCACCAACTGGTGGTCAACTGGCCCCGGCTACTATCTGCCCGTATTATTGCTGATGTTGTTGTTGTTTTGTTATATACTATACATTAGGCGGGCAATACACACACACTATGTAGCCTATATGTGCGCTGTATGTATAGCAAATGTCAACAGTTTTTGTAGTGTTATTGTAACCATACAAAAACTGTTGACATTTGCTATACACTCAACACACATATAGGCTACATAGTGTGTATGTATTGCCCGCCTAATGTATAATTTTGTAAACATTAATTTTCAATTTTAATAAATAAATACAAAATAAAATAAATAACGTAACACATAAATTTATAACAAAAATTAATATAAATAATTTAAAATTAAATATTATTGAATTAAATAAAGAATACAAACCATACTTACCATAATATTGGGTTATAGGATGTCATGGGTTTATCCATGTTTTTGCAGGCATATATATACAAGTGGCGCCTTTTTCTAATATGTACATTTTCCTAACCTCTCACAACTCTCTGGCTTCGGCCGTTGATAAAGCTCAATGACAACTAAAACATTTGAGAAGTCCGATGATGACGTGAAACCCATAGCTTCCAGGGGGTGAAGTAAAAAGCCCCGGGTGTACGCAATACAGCCCACATACAAGTTGCCCTGGCGCCTACCAGGTCCGAAGTACCTCGAAGGATCGAGCGTGAAGGTCATAAAGTGCACGACCAAAGAGTAAGCACAGATCCCTGTGTATGCTTGAGGTCCATCGCGTGGAGTTGGCATCGCGTATAGAGAGTTGGAGAACCACAATTCAAATTGTGAGGAAAATTGTGCATTTTGCACTAATTTAAATGAAATATTCATATATAACGTTACCACTACCCTTTCCATAGACTTAACATTGCGTTGCGGCATATAGCCCCCTCCCATAGACTTAACATTAAGGGGCAAATAAATATTCATATATAACGTTACCACAGCCCCCCTCTCATAGACTTAACATTGCGTTGCGGCATATAGCCCCCTCCCATAGACTTAACATTAAGGGGCAAATAAATATTCATAT
>JAQIWK010001387.1:0-10677 GCA_034695265.1 Dissorhina ornata
TAATTAAATTAAGTTAATTAAAATTACATGCGGCTTATACATGGGTGCGGCTTATACATGGAAAAATACGGTATATTCTTCCACTTTAATGCAACATTTGTTTAAAATTCAAACATTTATTCAAAATTTATTTTTACAAGTTTTAAAAAATGCATTTAATATTTTTAAAATTTATTTAACACCAGAATTAAGTAATACCAGAATCGACACATTTTGTAACTTACTTAACTCATATTTTATTTAATATTATATTTTAATTATATTTTAATTAATTATAAAACTTTTTTACACACATATTTAAAAGTATTTTATTTCAAAAACTATTTTTTCAAATATAAAATTAATTACAAACGACAATTCAAATATAAATAACACTTGCGTTAGTTGTTATGTAATTATTTACAAGTTTACAAAAAACGCTAATTCATCAAGGCAATAATAATTATTGTCTGATTATCAGACTCTGATATATAGTTTGAAATAAATATACATTAAATATATTTATAAAACTTTAAAATTGATATTTTATTTGCTAAACTTCCTGATAAAAAATTAATTTTAAAAAACTACATTTCCTTTGATTTAAAGTAAATATTAAATTATTTATTTAAATAAATAATTTTACTTTATTTTATCCTTAATTATAAAGAATTGTTATAATTGATTGACAATTAATTTATATTCATTTTATTATATTTGTGTGAATAAACTGAATATGAAGTTTATAACAGATTAAAAACAAAAGTTTTAAAACACTTTTTATTTGAATATATCTGAAAATTGTTATTCAAATGTTGTATACATTGTATATCTAATGTGAACTCAATGTTGAACTAATTGTTTGAAATTTATTTATTTAATATATTTAAAGTCAATTATATTACAATCTGTCAATTCTGGTATTCTGGTAATTCAATATCTAATCTGTCAATCAATCAGATTCTGTACATTTAAATATATACTTATTACTTACAGTTTGTACCCATTTATTACACAAACTCATAGTAGATATGTAACTAAAAGGTGCCAAAGACTACAACAAATATACATCTAATTTATGGTATAATTTGATCACATGATTGTTGTCGATATATATGTGTTTTGTTGTCATTTTAATTACATTAACTTTTACACCCGATTTGTAGTTCAAAATTGGCTTCAATTTATTGATTAGTTAATTATTTATTGAATTACATCTTCAAATACGATTGGATGAGTTGATAATAATGGCCCAAACTGTCCATAAATCGCTTACTTTGTAAATATTATTATTATTTAATTGATTGAAACAATTTTGATTATTTAATGTCTTTTTTTTAACTGACCGATAGGTTTGTATCGCCCGAAAAGTTTTATGTCCGACCCGTTGACAACGACAATGAACTCTTGATTATTGATAGACAGACCACTCAAATATCTTTGGAGGGTTTGTTTGTTTGTTTGTTAAACCTATCAAACAACTAGATGTCTAATTGGATGTTTCTTTATGACAGCTAATCGCACTCAGATCACTGGTATCGCTACATCTAAACTGATCCATGGTATCGTCGGTGTTGTCAGACTATTGGCCGGTAATTAATTGCTTATATTTACCCGCATTTAATGGATAGATTGTCTTATAATGTCTATATCGGTAATGTTTAGGTCCGTATCTGATTGTCATAACCAAAGTGTCAAAAGTGGGCGAAATCTATGGCCAATCGGTGATGAAGATTGACGAGACGGAGATTATTCCGTTTAGTCGTACAACCCTTCACTTGACAGAAGACCAGATTCAGTACAACAAGAGTTATTTAAATATGATTAAAGTGGTGTTGGATTCGCCATATTTTTATCTGTCATACACTTATGATTTGACTCATACTCTACAAAGTCTGTACAATTGTGGTCCAGAGTTTATGTCTAAATCATTGTTTGATAGGGTAAGTGGTGACCACTTTTCCCAACAAATGTAGTGCTCTAATAGAAACACCCGTTTTTTTTGTGTCTAAAGGCTGACAAACGTTTTGTGTGGAATCACTGGTTACTATCGGAACTGTCCATTCGACCCGAACTAAGCGCCTATTGTATACCAATAATGCACGGATGTATGCATTGATCTCATTGACACCTCCTCTATATATTATAATTTCTAATTAATTATTATATTTTATAATTAGTTATCAACATAAACGCCGTTACAATTAATAGGAAAGTGTTTATCTGGACACTGATTTCCCGGCGTAATGTATATCGTGCGGGAACCCGACTATTCATGCGTGGCATCGATGCCGATGGACACCCGGCTAACTATGTGGAGACCGAACAGATTGTCGAATATGAATCATCTCAGAGTTCGTTTGTTCAGATCAGAGGCTCAATACCTCTTCATTGGACTCAATTGCCTGATCTCCGATACAAACCGCCGCCACAATTGACTCAATACGCTAACCAATTGCAAAGCTATCACAAGCATATTGACCATCTGATTAACAATTACGGAAAAATATGTTTAATTAGTTTAATCAATCATTCGGGACAAGAGTTGCCGCTCGAGCGAGCATTTAAAGAGACAGTCAAACAGTCTAACAATCAATTTGTGAGATACGAGTCGTTTGACTTTCATCACGAGTGCCGTAACATGCGTTGGGATCGGCTCTCCATTCTTATGGACCGCATTGATAACGAAATCAATGAATTCGGTTACTTCTTGATGTCCGCCGATAGGTCTGCTTTAAGCCTACAGGAGGGCGTGTTTCGCACCAATTGTATTGACAGTTTAGACCGAACTAATGTGGCACAGGGTTTGTTTGCCAAACACTGTTTGGAGTCGGTTTTGAAGCGCTTCCAGATTATGACCAATTCTGATACTTTAGAAGACTATCCTAGTTTTCTATATCTTTATAGAAATGGTAATTTCATTTATCAAATGTTATTATTTTGTTATAAAAAAGTTTTAATGATTAACAGGTTGGGCCGATAACGCAGACATTTGTAGCATTCAATATGCCGGTACGGGAGCTCTCAAAACAGACTTTACCCGAACCGGCAAAAGGAGTCCAATGGGGGCCATGAAAGATGGCATCAATTCATTGATTCGTTATTATAAAAATAATTTTGCCGACGGCTTCCGACAAGACGCCATCGATCTGTTTTTGGGAAACTATAGAGTGGATGAAAATGAAGGCAAACTCGTTAAGTGTCCGCTTAAAGACAGACAGGAATGGAAATATTTAACGGTTTGTTTGATTTTTAAAAAATTTATTAATCAATGAAAATGAAATATAAATTAAATGTTCAAAATAGTTACCGCTATTCTTCTTGGCGTCGATTGCAATGTTTTTCTTCAGTTTACTCATTCCGACCGGTAATTGATTTGTTAAACAAAATAATTTTTTTTGATAATTTATTTAACAAATGGTTTGTTTGATTCAAATGCAGAACATTCGACCGAAACTTTGCTGTATTTGTTATTTTGGTTGGCAATGGTATCGACGACACTCATTGGTATCTTCTATTACGGACCAGAATTAGCTGATTATCCAAAGCTTAGAGATGTGAAACCTAAACGACAATCAGATTAACGATTAATAGATTTATAATCATTATTAATATAATTATTATTGTAAAACATATCTAATTTAATGACATTTAGAAGAATTTATTGAATCTGTTTTTCTTTATTTCGCTGAAATTTAGTGATAATTTAAGTTTGAAAACAATTTTATTTTTTAATTACTTTTAATTTAATAATCAGTTAATAATAATAAAGTTATTATTAAAGTAAAAAAGTATATAATTAATTGAAGTGATTACAAGAGCTATTCATTAAATATAAGGAAAGCTATCGTCATCTGAAGGATAGTTTCATTTTAATAACAGTTTATCTGTTTTTGAATAATATTGTTAATGTTTTTTGTGAAGAATTTATCAGAAAAGCTGTAAAAATCCTTCTCTTATCGAGTGATATATAATTTTCATCGAAAATATTGTCATTTTAACCTAAAAATTGTTTTTAATTATAACGAAACACTACATTGAAGTCCTCATTCAATATTTGGCTAACAATTAGAGCGAAAGTAAAGGCAAATATACTATTAAAAAAAACTTTTTTTTTGTGGATACATAATCTTATTTACCAAATCAATGATAAGTAATTAAAATAAAAACTTTAATTCCTCCGATGCTTGTCATCCAAATCCTATTGACAGGTATTTCTTTGAACAATAAAAAGTTGCTTTGCTTTCAAACCAAACGTATAAGTGAATTAGCAATTTTTGGTCAATGAATGTCAAGCAATCATTCAACTCATCAGCACAAAAAAAAAGTTTTATATACATTGTTTTAAAATGTGTATAATCTAGTTGTGCGCTATTGTATTGTGGATTATGTATTAAAATATCTTAAGGTATATTTAATAGTTTAGCGGTAATACAGTGTACTGTATGGCCAAACAATTTAAAGGTAAAAACTTTGTGAGAGCCGGTGTTAGTGGCGTTTGAGTGCTGAGGGGGTGTGTAATATTGCAGCAGTCAGTCAGTCTGTTGCATACATAAGCCTGTAGTCAATGTAATATTTAAGGCGATTTCCAGTGTGTCTATGAGAGCGCACACCTACCAAACAAATACAAAATATACATCATTTTAAATGCAATTTAATATAAACACGTTTTAAGTCGACTATACATTATAAACTGGTAGTGAAGTGAAGTTATATCGCGAGTATATAGTGAACGCCTTTTTCCTTCAACCAAAAGGCTTTGAAAATAATAATTATTGTAATATATTTTGTCTCACAATTTGTTTGTATCGTTATTTAACATACAATTCACTGTACAATTGCCGCACAATATTTTGGCGACAACTCTCTCTCTCTCCCTCTCGCTCTGCCTTACGAGAGCCTCTCTCGTAGTGCATAAGCCATTCAGTCATACAGTGTTTGTTTGAAACACTCATTCATTGATTGGTTGACTCGTTGCAGACATTCATTCATTCATTTAGTGGTGAAGACTGAAGACAACACATATTCACATCACAACACCATTCAAGTCATTCAAACAATACAATACATACACCGATATATCCTAAAGTGTTTTAAATCAAAAGTTATATACATTTAATTGAATTGTTTTGTTTGATTGATTCAAACATTATTATAATTATATTTGAAAATGTGATATCAATTTAGTTTTTATGATTATAATTGTGTTATTCATTTGATTGTGTGTTTAATTGGTGAGTGAAGTATACATCTAACAGGTATTTGTGACTCAACAACCACTACAACCATCCCATGACCAAAACGACCCTGGTCATTTCAAATTGATTGTTGTCATCCATTTAAAACTATTTGTAATTAATATTATTGAATATATTAATCAAACAATTTAATGGCCAAACACTGCACTAAAATCCGGCTTTAAATTGAATGCATTTTTAATAATTTTTTTTTGGATTGTATTTTCAATTCAAACGTGTAATGCATTAAACAAATAGCAAAACAAATTTATTGTTGATTTTAATAATACAATTAAGTTATTGTTATTTAAGTCTGTTTTTAAGGCACAAAAAAAATTTGTTATATTTGTTTAAAAGTCATATGTATTTGCATTCCGTCCCTAAAATGTGGTTTAAATGTATTTTAACAAACAAAACAACTTATTGTTAACAAACTTCTGATGTGAAATGCATTGATCACTGAAATTGATCTCAAATTTAAATTTTGAATTCAATTTTCACATCAATTCACATATTATTTGCTCAACACTTGACTTACAAACACAACTCAATATTAATTACATAAATGGCTTAACAAATGGATTGCTTCGCTCTCTTCACCATCGGATCAATTGATTGTTTAATAATTGAGTAACAAATTTATTAGCGAAGAGTTTGTTATAGTATTTAATAATTGTTTGATTTGATAATAAGACTAAAGACTAACTTTTTTATGACTCAATTGTAAAAATATATTGTCTTTTCGTATGAATAGACGAGTCGTTATCCACTTCTCCAACAAACAGTCCGTCCTTTATATCTGTTAATGACTGACTAATTACTGAAGTTATTATTATATGGTATATACCATTCAATACAAGACCTGTTACTTATAATATCGTTGATTTATGTCCACAACAAATATAATATTACATTGAATTGAATGTCAAACGCTATGCACTTTATTTTAATGGATGTCTTGTCAATTGGTTTGCAAACTTATTATTCAATTTGACCGAAAAATTGACATTTTATTAGCCGTTTTAGATAATTAAGTCTTAAATATATTAAAAATAAGTTATAGTTAGTTATAATAAGTGAAGAGATGGCCGATCACTCTGAACTGGTGTCTGAGATGCCGGTGTTGGAGAAGCTGAGCACTCAAGAGAGGCTCAAATTGGCCCGAAAGAGACGTACACAACAACTGAAGAAGTGGTCCCAACGCGAGAAGGAGTTCAACAATAAGCGCCGCAAATCGGACGCCAAGACCACAGGCGTCCGCCGTATTGACTACAAAGTGCATTTCGTGCCGTCGGTTATGCTCTTAGAGGCCGCCGCTCGCAACGATGTCGAAGAAGGTCTGACCATCACTTCCTACCATTTATTTTATTTGCTATTTATTTTTATTTGCATTTATTTTCATGATTGCATCTCATTTGCCAAAAATAGCTCAAAAATATTGCTGTAAAAATAGTTTTTATGGGTTTTATATTTTATTTATATTTAATAATTAGCATATAATTTATGTAATATTTTTATTTCTGTTTTTCTGCTGCAAAATGTTTGATTCAGTTTTGATTTCAGACATAATTTGACGATTTATAGCACGAAAAACGTTTTAGTGTTTTAGTGTTTTTTATTTAATTTATTTGCTTTTTAAATATAATGTTTGATGTAATAATTTAGTAATGGGTTTTTTAAGTACGAAATATGAATATAAATATAAATGTTTTAATTTAATATGTTATTTGGTTAGTGAGACGACTGTTGATGTTGGGGGTCAGCTCGGACTCGACCAATGAGGACGGATTAACGGCTTTGCATCAGGTATTAGCGCACTCTTCATATGCTGTTTACTTATATTCTTATGACACGACTTCACACATAAACTAATCCACACTTTGATCCCTAGTTAATGATCTTTCTCTTCCTATCTAAACAAGTATTCTCCCTTTTTTTCTTTCTCTCTTACCATTCATTCACATCTCGTTGTGAATGACTTTTAGGTCTATTTTATGATGATTTGACATAAAATATTGATGTTTGGGTTTATCATTGAATGAATTATGAGTTTTTTTTGTGTCTAATAATCTGATAATAATTCTGATTTCTGTTATCATTATTCTTAACGTTTGTTACTATTTTAGTAATGATTTGTGTTTTTTATGATAATCGATGTTTTTGATTGAGTTAACAATTATCTTCCCAAACACTAATGGCTTGTGTTATGGATTATATTATAGTCTAACTAATAATTTTAATCTTTAATGTATTGGTTAATAATTTTCAAACTCTAACCAGAGTTTTGCAGTAATTTCTCTATTTTTACCCAATTTTGAAGTATCGGATCATTAATCAAATGGTTTTTATTAATTATTATTCAGTATTTTGTGGACAATTTTTCTTAGGTTAAGGCCTAGTCTTCAAACATTATTATAATGAGATGTATTCACTAAAAATTCATGTCTTATTTTTGTTTTAATAAATTAATCATTAATTGAACGCAAGTCTTGAATCATAAGTGAATAGCGATTTAAATGATAAAAACATTAATTTTGCAAAATATAAATATCTGAATGACTGACTGATCGACTTTTTTCAAACCAATCAATACCCAAACCAGTGCTCTTAATAAAACAATCGTATAGACAAGAGTTGTTTGTATTGATAGCTAAACCCCCGAGCCTTTGAGGGCCTGAAGAGGTCTCACTGACAACACATAGATCCGCCGATTTAGCAAAAGTCAAAGAAAAATAGCATAGCTTTTCATAAAAAGTTTAGTTTGAGTTTGAGTTCATGACTTCCTTTTGTTAATTGAAATTCAAAGCTATAGTTGAATGTCATTAATGAACAAGAATTGAATGAATTTACTATTGAAATAATAAATAGTATATAATATTTATGTTATTTTCTAAATTGGTTTCATCAGTTATATGTTATATCATATGTGTTGAACATTTTATTACTATCATTATATAACATTGACTTTGAATTAATTTTTTGATTATTCATTATTTCTATTAGACTGTTATGTAATAATAATAATGTTTTGTTTATTATTCATGAGTTTTGATACTTTTTTTCATAATGTTTTATAAACATTTATACTGTTTATGGGTTTAGTTTTATTCAATTATATTATTTCTTTATTTTTATTTTACGTGAAAAGAAAATATAATTTTTTTATAGCGATTGTTATGCTTTGAGGGGTTAAACCCTCTCTTTTTATATCACAATCCTTTCATTGATTTATTTAATTTAATGTAAATTTTGGTGTTTTTATATTTTTGTGATTTTTAGAAATGATTTTATTGATTATATTATAATATTTTTATACATAATTTATATAGTTTTACTAGTTTTGGTGTTACACCTCGTAATGATTTGCACATCTCGTTATGATTATTACAAATGAGGGACAGTTAGCGCCCAAACAAATGATTGTGTCTAACATTTAATACTTTCTTATCTCTTATATATATCTATAATTATATGTAAATTGAAAACAATTTTGTTTAACGTATCAAATTGTGCGAGAAATGAGTCAATCTCATGTTATGAAAGCTAATACTCCTTATAATATAACAATAATAAATAATAATAATAAATATTTATATGAGAAACAATGAAAAGACAGTATAAATTTGAATTATTTTCTCATTTAACTTCAAATCAGTATTATATGGCACATGAATATATAAATTGAGTATAATTTATATATATTTTACATTAAATTATCCTAAATTTATTGGTCGACTTATTTATAAATTATATTATAAATGAAATGAAAAATTAATTTATGCTTTACGTCAAAGTAAATCAAAGTTAGAAATAAATAATTTATTTATAAAACAAACTTTAATTTAATTAGTTTTAATTTGAAATTTATTTGAATTTTATTTTTTTGTATTTTATTTTTAAATATATTTTTTTATATTTAATATTTTGTTATTTAATATTTAACTTCTAGTCTATAAACTTAATTGTGAAAATGGGTTAATAAAAAATTGATATATATATATTAAATAAATCAAAGTTTAGATCACTGAACAAACAATTTAAATTAAATATAAGTTTTAAACATTTAAAAAAAGATTTTGATAAACTTATAAAATATATATTTATCACAAATATTAGTGAACTAAAAATATAATATATATCAATGTTTTTAATTTATATTGAAATTTATATCCAGCAGCATTTTATATTAAAAATAATAATAATTAAATTTATAAATCCAATGAAATATATTGTTATCAATAAAATCAATTTATACTAAATATTTTACAAGTAATTTTAGTGCTAAACATCACTCCCATATATTTTTTTGCTATGAAAACTATACTACAAATACTTAAATGTATAAAAACTTAAACTGATGTTTATGATCAGATATTTATTTTTTATCTAGTAAATTAGACATTAACTAAATTAGATCAAACTTATCCAATAAAACATTTTATTAGTTAATTTGAATATTTAAAAAGTGATTTTTTGAGAGCACTGGGTGTTTGGCATTTGATATCAATATTATATAAAACTTTAATTAAAGTTTTGTGAAGCGTTGAAAAATTTATTACTATTTATTTTAATGAATTGCATCAAACACTTTGTTTGTAATAAAATGAATTATTGTTAGATTAGTTTTAATATAAACTTATAATTATAACTCCAATGTCATTGATGATAATTATGAAATATTGTTTGTTTAAATTTGCTTAAATTTAATCAAAAGTGTTATTTGTATTATATATTTGGACAATAGTTTTATTTTTATGCAATGATCACCAAATTAGTTTCAAAAAAATAAAATTGTCTATTTTTGTGTTAATTTTATTATTAAAGTTATTTATATTCACTATGATTATAATTACAGTGAAATGTAATTTTTTGTTTTGTTTTGTTTTATTTTTGAAAACTAGGTTTTAATATATTAACACAAAAAAAGTTTATATATGTGTCTAAAATTGTCGTAAATTTTAAAATTGTGTTTAATTTATGTTATTTTTTTAGAAAAGAAGAGCAAAACAATTAAACGTTAAATATATTTAAAACATTAAAATAATTAAAGCATTTATTTTTATTTGACAAAAATATTTATTAAAAATTAAGATTTAGTTTTTAAAAATGAGATGTAAATTATAAATAGCATTGAGTTTTTTTTATCTCTTAAAAATCAATTTAAAATATTAGTTATATTTTGTCAAAATATTTTTTTTACTTAAAAATAACCAGAATTTAGTGATACTTTGTGGCCTTCGATGAAGATTTACAGCACATAATTATCACTGTATTTCTTCGCCACAAGTGATTATGTGATACTAAATAAATCATTTCACTCATAAACCTTATAAACAATTTTATAACCAAAATATATACAAATACTAAATCCCGAAATAAATTGACATATAATTGCCATTATAAGTGCACTATTGGCTTGACATTAGATAATTTTCAAAACCAGTGACTTTTTTGAACAATT
>JAQIWK010001388.1:0-10676 GCA_034695265.1 Dissorhina ornata
AGAGAGAGAGAGAGAGAGACAAAGAGAGACTTATCACTCAATAGTGGCATCAATTGAAAGATGAAATGAGAAATATTGTTGAATTGAAAGGAAAGGATAGAGTCAATGGATTTTGATGTGAATTTTAGTGCTACATCTGCGCCAACCACTAGTCTAACCATTCAATATACTTTTGCTCACTATTTCAATCTCTCTCTCTCTCTCTCTCTCTCTCTCTCTCTCTCTCTCTCTCTCTCTCTCTCTCTTTCTTTCAAATAATTGATAATAAATTTTTGTAAACATAATATTGAGTATATTGTATATATATATATTGTCAATATTAATTACTAAAGCCTTAGAGTTAGTTTAATTATAGTAAATCAACATGTATGTGACATACAGTATGTCTTTTTAGGTAAATAAAACAAATAATTAATTTATTTAATAGTTAATATAAAACTATAAGACATCAAAGGTTCCCACACCAAATCCCAATTGTAATAGTTGATATAATTATTACTTTAATTGCAATAAATAACTATAATCTTTTTTTTATTTGGAAAAGTTTTTAATTAATATAATAAAATACATGTATTTTAAAATAATGTATTTTTCAAAAGTTTGTTTGTTAAAAATACATTTATTTAAAAATTTTTTATGCCATAATTTTACAATATTATATAATTAACGTAAATTTTTTAATTAATTAGCACATGTTTAGACAAATAACAATATCAATTGTTTGTTCAAAACATTACAATAACAATAAAACATATTATTCTTTTAACTCAATTAATATTAAAATAATAAATATACTTTTAGTGATAATAATTAAAAATTATAATTAAAAATATTATTACTTATTAACTGAGTTTATTTAAAACTTTTAAAAACTTATATCAAGCAATTTATTGATTTTGTATGAATATGGCAATAAAATACATTTAATTTATAAATTACAAATTATAATGTTTAAATCCTCCATTAGTTGTTACATTAAATTAATATCTATTTATTTGATTCAATAAAAAAAATTTCATATTAAAAGTAACATTACTAGTAAATAATTATATTTAAAAATGCACTTTATATATTTGGCTATTTTTAGAAAATTTATTAAAACACAAATGTTAATGCATTTACAATGTAACAAATATCACCAAGTAAAATTTATTTATTTTTCTTGATACACTCGCACATAATCAACTTCCATAGTAGGCTTAGCCCAGTGTCGGGCCTCATCGGGAGTCACTTGAGGTCCATATTCATCGGTTGGGAAAAAATCGCCGCCAACGGCCACATTCAGTATCAAATAAAAGGGTTTGTCAAATGGTTGTCCAATTTTTGTATACGGGTTTTTGCCCTTATGACACCATAGATCCCGATGGACATTGGCCTGGAAGTACTGTTTGTCATCCACGTACCATCGCATCTCATTCACGTCCCATTCAAAGGCAAACGTATGATAATTAACGCTAAAGTCTTTGAATTTAGTTTCGGGACTGCCTTCGGACGTAAAGTTAGGCGAAACGCCGCCGTAATGGACAGTGGCCTCAACGGTGTCCGACTTTTGTCCCCTTGACTCCATTATATCAATCTCACCGCTGGCCGGCCTATAGATTGGCATTAAAAAATGGTATTATAAAACAATTAACTTGAATATTTAAATGATCCAGACCAGTCTCCATAAGTGTCCTCTTTGGGCATAAGCCAAATGGCGGGCCATAAGTGTTTGCCTTTCGGTAAACGGGCATTGATTTCAAATCGGCCGCGAGTCCAAGCGCTGGTCGTATCTAATCGTCCCGAAGTAAAGTGACTTTTGGCCACATTTTCGGGATGCGCTTCAATAATCAAATGTCCATTTTCTACCCTAACGTTCCGTGTCTTACCTTCAGTATAATACTGGAGCTCATGGTTACCCCAATCCATTGTTAAATAAAAGTATAAGTTTATAATTTAAACACAATATATTTGTTTTAATTAATTAATTAAATGTTGAATATAATTACTAGGTTCAGCTCCTGTCTCGTACGACCAATTATCTTCATCGAGAGTATCGCCATCAAAGTTATCCTCCCAAACTAGATCCCAGTCGGCCCTCCCGATGCCAACTGTTATAGTTAATGTAATTAATACTGTATTTAACAACATTTATAAAATAAAATTATTATTATCTTGGTAACATGTTCAGGCTACATTTATATAGTGATATTTATCTAATATTTCACAATGTTAAGATTGATTAACACATGTTTGAATTACAAAATTAATTGTTTGTTCAAATCAATAAATAAAAATACAACTTTATAATGTAAATTGATTTATTTAATATAAAGTGATTAATTTATTTTAAGAGATTTTTTTTTAATTTTGTTTTATTTATTGTATAAATTAGATTAATATAAATTTTAATCAGTTTTATTTTTAATGTCTAAATTGTTTTTTAAAATAAAATTAATTGTGTTAAGCAAAACATCTGCTTTTATTTAGTTAACATTAATTTTATTATCTTGCTTTAAGTTTATTTTTATTGATTTTTAAAAATACAAATTGATAAAAGGTTTTATATTAAAAACATAAATTTATAAACTATGTTTAAATAAATAATCCCAAAACAATGTTTGTAAAATTTGAAAAATATATTAAATTTTATTAATTAAATATTACTGCACTTACTAATACATTGTTTATAAAATTAAATTGAAATAATTTTTTAAAAATGTATCAATGTAAGTATATATCAAAATATGCACTTCAAAAACATTGCTCAATACAAATATAAACTTAAACTAATATTTTTATTATTGATTTTTTAGTTATGTGTCAAAACTTTTAATGATATTTTCTCTTAATAAATGTTTAGCACTTAATTGTTTGGATGATATTTAATAAATTTTTACATAGCATTAATCATCTCTCTCTCTCTCTCTCTCTCTCTCTCTCTCTCTAATCACTTATTAATTTAAAATATTTTCATCGCTCGTATCCACTTGTAATACATTATTAAAAAATAAAATATTAAATATAACATTAATTACTATTTTTGAAGTGTTTTTAAAAGTTTCATAATTTTGTCTACAACTTTCTAAAAATTTACCATGTCTAGTAAATTATTTGAAGTTATATTTTTTTAAATTAAAAATAAACAATTTATTTAATTTTAATAATATAATTATCTTAATTAAAAATTGTTATTGCATTTATAAAACTAAATATCTATATTTTTCAAAGTTTATTATTTAATATATTATATAATTAAATAAGAAATATTATTCAAAATACACTTTTATTTCATTTAATTATAAAAGTTAATTAAATTAATACAAAAATTATGAAATATAGACAAATAATATTTTCCAAATAATTAATTGCCTAAATGTTCATCCATTTTGTGTTGAATGGTTTGTCGGGCCAATTGGATCAACTCTTGACACTCATCTTCTGACACATTCATGCCGTTGACAATACCCTGAATACAACTGATACTCATCTCAGGTGTTTGACTATATCCAGCAAATAGCAAATACTTGGCAAACGGATTATCAATATAATGTGACTGACCGGTCACGTGATGGTAAACAGTGTCATAAAAGTGAAAAATAGCTAAAACGACAACTGATGTGCGTAAAGGGTTGGCCAGTTTGGACACATTTAGCATAAACATCGTGTAATCAGTTTGCGATTTATTCATCGGTGCTGTCGGTAACTGGTCATCCATTTTGCCAAATATTTTCTCAAACAATTGCCGGTCGGCGTTGGGGTCGCTGATTATGTCTTCAATTGCTTTAGCCATTGATTGGTAAAATTGTTTGGCCGTCTGGTCATTGCCGGTGTTGCCAAACAAACTGACCGTCCGTTTTGTCAGGTCTAGAAAGCCCGGACATATGTCACGTGACCGCTTCCATTGCTGGTGCGCCACTCGCCGGTTAGCGTCGGTCATCGCGCCAGTGGTCAGCACTCGCTGGACATAATCCGTGTCCAAAAACTTGTCAATTAGATCTTTGACCGATTCCTGGATCCGTTTGCTAAGCTGTTTATTACCCGACATTACCTCTTAATTACAATTTTTGAAGTCTTATTATTTGAATTACTTAATAAAATAAATATAAAATTTTTATATTTAATTAATTTTAACGTTTTTTTAAAATTGTACACCAAATATGTTTTTCATTTTAATTAATTAATTGATTAATTTGATTTACTATAACAGTTATAACAAACTTTTATAAATTCATGTCTTTTACTAAATATGCTTAATATTTATAAAAAAAATTGTTAAATTAATAAATATATTTCCAGTAATTTAATTAAATATATTTTATTTTAAATTGATTATCTGAAAAACGTGTAAACAAATTGATGAGTGATTTCAGAAATAATAAAATAAAATAAATATAATTTTTATTTTAAAATATATAATTTTATTTTTAAAAATATTTATAACAAATTATTATATTAAAATTTATTGATTAAGTTTTAAATTTAATTTTAAAAACTTATTTAAGATTAAATCATATCTCAAAATAATTATAATATTTAATTATTAAATTAAATACATTTAAATTTGTTAATTTAAATATTTATGTTAATTTACAAAACACATTGTACATTAAATTATGTATATAAATTATATTATTTATAAGATAAGATTTAATTTAATTACCAGATGGTCATTGACTGGTCAACAAAATTTTTATTTCATATTCAAATACAAGTTTTAAGTTTTAAACTATAAATTTTATTGTAATATAAAAGCTTTAAAGTATTTGTATTTCTTACTGATTAATTTTTAATAATACTACGCTAATTGATAATCATTCATATGATATACTTTTCCCCATCTCTCTCTCCCTCTCTCTCTCTCTCTCTCTTTCTCTGTCTCTCTTTCTTTCTTTCTTTCATTTATTGGTAAAAAGGATTAGTGTTTCGCTTATTTTTGAAATTTTAGACATTTATTGAAAAAACAGATAATTTTAATCCTTTAATAGTTTTGTAGTTTTGTTTTTCGCATAAACTTTATTTCATTCATCAAGAAATTGGCTTTTGATGTATGACTACAAAACACAAAGCAATTTATTAAATATAACTTTTAGTTAAACTTTGTTTTGTGTTTTAAAATATAATCTTAAATGTCTTCAGCCGATACACAATCGGTGTTGATATCGACCAAATCCTGGCGACACAATAGCCAAGATTTTTGGTATAAAATACCAGCAAATGTGGCCAAAATTGGTGATTTGAAAGTAGTTTTGGCTCAAACACAAGACTTTTGTCCACAAGAAGTGGATCTATTCATGAAAGATGGATTATTAGACGGTTTACTGACCGACGAGTCTAATATAACTAGTTATTTACCCGAGTATTATTGACATTAGACTTAAAAGTCATAACAATAGTGATGACACCTATGTGTCTACCGTTGGCCACAATCACCATTGGCACCAAACCAACAACTCACTATCTCAACCGTAAGTTTACTATTATTTATAATTAATTACTCAAATAATAATTATTTAATTACATGATTAGCAGCACTAGTAGTGGTGGCAATGGTGGTAGTAATCAACCGACGACCAGCGCTGGTCGGCCAGCGTTACCCGCACTGATAGACGCGGCGGCCGTCAGGAGTATAGACCGCCTCAAAGAAAGGGCTAAACGACGTCCCGAAGACTTCGTCGAAAAATTGTCCATAAATTTGGACGCTTTAAAGGACAAGACTGAAGGGCTGACCGATGAGGACAGTGATGGCAGTGATATCGAGTTCATCGACACAGAAGACAAATACCTGTCCAATACATCGGCCGATAAAACGATGGACAATAATAGCACATCCAATAAGTAAGTCATTAACCTTACATTTAGTTATAAATTAATAAATTAAACTTAAAAGTTATATTTAGTTAAGTATATTATAAATATAATTTACTTACATTTTTAATTAATCTGTTATTTATAAATATAGCGATGATATCAGTGATGTCCTGAGCCGTCATATGGACACCGATTTGGCCGACAATACTGTTGTCGAGTCCACAACTGCGGCCACTAGTGCTCAATCAGTGCCTAGAATTGTGTAATTATTTAAAATTTAGTTTTATTTTTAATTATAATTAAATTTAATGTAATTTATAACAATTTATCAACAGCTATATAGACCTTGATGCCGATACTGATGATGAAGTTGATGGTGAAGTGACTAAACATAAAATGACTACACTTATTGAACAAGTCATTGATAATGATAACGTGGATGACAGTAATGATGAACTGGGTATTGGCCAAGACATTGATGGTAATGGTGGTAACAATGACAGTCAACCACTAACATCTACACCAATGGCTAACAAACACACCATTGCTGCTACAATTCGGGCAATAATGGACATGGATCTATCGACTGATAATGATAATACTCACTCGATAATGAGCAACACCATTGACAAAACCAATAATACCTCATCATCAGTACCCAACACATCCAATAATAAGTAATAAAAAAATAAATTTTTAAATTTAAAAGTTTTTATATATTTTAATTTGTTTATTTCCCACCAAAAGTACCGTTCAAAGTGACCAGGATAATTCCCGGTATACAACAAGGTCTGGTTATTTGAGGCACCGGCGGCATCACCAGCAATCGGCATTAATAGGTGCCGACCCTAACAATGCAACCACTGTGACCAATAATCCCTATCAGTGCCAACACAATGATTGTTTGAAAAGTTTCAAACATAAAGTGGCTTATCAAGATCATTTAAATAGACATTTAAATATCAAGAACTATAAGTGCAGCCATAGAAAGTGTGACCGATCTTACTTTTATTTGAGAGATCTGACCAAGCACATTAAGCAAAAGCATTAAATTGTTGATGCTTATCTTATGCACACTATTACTGTCCAATTAATACTTAAATTTATTGTTTGCCACAATTTATATCATTGATCCTTATTTTGTCGTTCAAAACTTTAACTTTAATTAATAGTTAATTTTATTTTACTTTTTATTCTTAAAATGTTTAATATTTTTAAGATATGTTTATATATTTTTTTAAAACAATTATTATTATTACATTTGTAATACTTTATCATTTAATATACAATACACTGTATTGTCAATACAATTTAAATAGTTTTTCAATATAAAACCAAGGTAAACATCAATTTAATTGATAATTGCCTAGGACTTATCCTGTTTGTGTAAAAACAACTATAATTTTTGAATCAATATATTCATTTAGTTTTAAAATATTTTTAAATATATATTTTTACTTGTAATTTTTAAACTATTATAACTTTTAAAAAATAATTTATATCATATAACTTATATGTTGACTTTGTATTGTAATTAAAACTAATAAAACCTAATTTCTTAAATTATTATTTTTCAAAATTTAATAAATGATTACTCAAATCAACTACAGTTAATAATTATAGATAACCACTCCAGTATAATCAAGATAAAATAACTTAATTCAGCATACATGTAGTTTGTTCAGGGTTTTTTTTAATTAATAAATAAAATACATTTTTATAACTAAATAAGTGTATATCAAATTGCACACAAAAAAATATTGTTAAATATTAAAATTAAATATGTTATATATTTTTAAATTGTTGATAATATTATTAGCATTAATTGAATTAATAAATGGTAATATAATAAAATTAAAATTATATTTATTTTAAATATATTTTTAAATATAATTTTATAAATATATTTTGAAAGGCTGGTCTTTATCAGTTCAAGAGTTTCAACAATGTTCAGCCGCATTTAACCATGGTACTCCTAGCGTTCAATTAGGCCAAGCGTTTATTAGCCAGGCCACACTGCACGGCAACATAACCAGCAAACTGGAGGCACTGATGGCCATATCGGAAATGTCGTGGGAATCGGTCGGGTTTACGGCCCGCGAAGAGTACGCCTGCAGTGGCGGCCGTTGGGAACACTTTCCGTGCGATACTTACGACACTAAGGGCTGTCCGGCGGGCAAAAAATATTACGGTCGAGGGTTTTTGCAAATTACACACTGTTTCAACTACAGGGCGGCCAACCAAGAGTTCCCGGGCATTGTAGACGATCCCGATTTGGTGGCCCGTAATGACACTATAGCGATGGGTACGGCGTTGTATATGTGGCGGACACGAGTGCACAGCGCACCCGGGGTTACCGACGGGTATTTTGGCGCAGCCAGCCGTGCCATCGATGGTGAGTTTGAATGTACGCCTAATAACTATACACTATTGGCCAAAGAACGCTGGAACCGATTCAACGCATGTCTTAAGGTAAGTGATTTTAGTTTAACAAAATAATAATAAATATTTAAGATTGTGTTTAAATTATTATCAATTATTAATATTAAAAAAACAATACCTGCTTGAATGTTATGTTCAAATTGATCTAGTTATTTTTTAAAATAAATATATAATTTAATTAAAATTATTAAAGGCCGTCAACTACATTGATCAATTAAAACCTCACGAGGAAGGCTGTTATGATGATCATGTGGTGCTAACACCACCCAAAGACTTAGATCCAAGTGCTGGCAATTGTCGCAGTATTGATGATAATGAGCCCCAATATACCCAATGGTGTCGCGATGACTGTCCCCATCATAACTGTCCGGCCACTGTATGCAAGTGCGGCGACAAGTAATTGCTTAATAAATTATTTTCAAACTATTTATAAAAATAAAATAATTTATTATAAATCGATATTTTTATTTTTACTTCACAATTTATAAATTAATAAAGTTTTGCTTATAAATTGTTTTATAAATATATCGTGAATTAAATTTATAAAATATTAAAAATATTATTGCACTTTATAATAGCTTTATAATTATTTTTAAAATAATATATAATAAATCAAATAATATAATGAAATAATAATTATAATAATAATTATATTTATCACGTAACATTTTGTATTTTATTTTGTGATAGCTTTATTTAAAGCAAATAATATTTACCACATTGCATTTAAATCTAAATTTTTTCAAACTTATTTATTTTGTATTTATAAACTAACCATGTTAATTTCAATATTTAATAAATGTAAAAATAAATTAAAATTATTTATAACTCTTTACGTTAAAAATAATTGCCGGCTAACTGAGCAAGTTACTTTATTAGAAACCAAATGGAGGTTAATGTTGATAACCATGGCTAATAATTTTGATGACTTGATAGTTAATCGTCATTATCCATTACGAGCCAAAATAATGACCATGTTGAGATTTTTATATGTAATGATTATAATGTCTATTATAATCGTTACCATGTTAAATCATCCCATTATTGATTATATAACTTTTAATATGTTAGGTAATTTTGGTAATAAACGTTTAATATTAACCATGTTATGTCTATATACATTAAGCTACACATTATATGTGATAATTTGCCAATACCACGAGCACCGGGGTCAGTTTTATTTAGTTTACTTTTTCTATTATTTAAAATACAATCTAATAAAATATCCATTAAATCCTAAACAACAATCACAATTAAGTATTTTATTAAGCTTTGTCATAAAACTAACCCCATTTATATGCTTGAATATTTTAATAGTAACATTAATTATTTTAATTGTATTATTATTCAAATTATTATTAACAAGCTCATTTAATACTTACACCTTAATTATACCAATAATTTATATAATTTATATTTTAATATATTCTTACGATATAATGAGCGTGGTGTTAACTGGGTTTTGTTTAATATGCATTGAAAATATTTATATAATAATGAAATTTATTGAAATAAATAAACTAGTTCAGTTAGCTGTCAAACAAAACAACTTTTATAAACTAATGTCGGCTTTAGGTCAACACAATTATTATACCCAATGGGTGGTCAAATTTAATTTGGCCCTGCGCCTAATGATATTTATTTTCTATTACATTTACCTGTGCTTGATTGAATTGTCAGTTTATTATATGCATAAATCTGATTCAACACTAATGGGCCGATTAAATGTGGCCATAATTTTGAGTGGATTTGTCATTCAAATTGTACCCGAAGTTTACGGCTTAACTAGACTTACATTAATAGCCAATCGTCCGCACCGTTTGCTAATCAACTACTTATACCGATCGGTTAACCCCCGGACATTATTTTGGTGCCGACTATCAATCGGTCAACGGTTTAAAGTTTTGCGATTCATTGAACACCTGTCCATTGGATTACCAATTGGCTACTATTGCCTAAATTTATGGCCAATAAATAGTTATCTAATTTATCGTGGTTTTACTGTAACAGCCAGCAACTATATGTTAGCAACCGAATGGTTTTAAAACTTTTAAACTATTTATTTATTATATTTGTAATTTAATTTAGCTTTAAAAAAAACTTTTATATTAATAAAACAAAACATATTTAATTTATAATTATATTTTTAGTTAATAAATAATATTTTACATAATTATATATAAAATTTTTGTTATATTTAATAATTAGGCGTCAATTAAATCATTAACTTTGCACTCATTTAGCTCATCGACCGAATGGTCCCAAAAGGGACGTCCGTCGGCCACACAAACTGCGCCCATCACTTGACGCTCGTAGCGATGGCGCCGTTTGGCCAACCATTTCATACGACAATCACAATTCAAAGGATTATTTGTTACATTAATCACATTCATTAGATCCAGTCCTAAGAACTGGTGAAATATAAACTCATCCAAATGTTTCAG
>JAQIWK010001389.1:0-10673 GCA_034695265.1 Dissorhina ornata
TCTCTCTCTCTCTCTCTCTCTCTCTCTCTCTCTCTCTCACTCACTCACTCACTATTTATATACACTATTATAACGACAAAGAGAGACACTAATTATACAATTAACTAAATTGTGTTATAAATAAAAGTTTTTAATTTAAAAATCAATTTATATTTTAAATAACAGCCGACTCTAACAAGACATCGCCGGACACGTCCTCCAAGTCTACCAATGGTGCCGAAGAAGAAGCGTTTATAAACTTATCGCCACTACTAGTGCTAGGCTTTGTGCTAATGATGGCCTTAATGCTCTTGCTACTTTACTATTTTTTCCAATACCTAGTTTATTTAATAATATTTTTATTCACATTGGCATCGATGGCCTCGCTATTTGCATGCCTGGAACCGTTAGTACTGTATATAATGCCCCGCGCGGTGACCAAACCGGCGTTCATACTATGCAGTGTCCGGTGCGGTAAAATGTTTTACTATCAATCGGTACTATTGGCCGTATCGATGGGTGTGGCCATTACGTGGGTGGTCTTAAGACGTGAACCGTATGCCTGGGTGTTGCAGGATATGCTCGGCGTATGTTTTAGTTTAAATATGTTAAGGACTATACGGTTGCCATCCTATAAGATATGTGTTATATTATTATCGGCGCTATTTTTCTATGATATCTTCTTTGTATTTATTACACCATTGATTACATCCAAAGGTTAGATATCTTTGTTTTTTAAAGATATTGTATAGTTTTTGATATGTTTTTTGGGAATATATTATTTTGTAATTTATCTGAAAGTTACCGGGAATTTCTAGATTTATTACACTTTATTTTATAGTTTAGTTTTAGTGTTGAGTCAAGTATTTGATAATTAAATGTTTAATTAGTTAGAGTTAGAAAATAGAATTAGCAAGCAAACTATTTTTAATTTTACCTAGTAGATATATACTTTGATTTTTAGCAAGTTAATTTAATTAGTAAGTTTTTTAGCAAGTTAGTAAAGTTAGCAAGGTTAATTATAGTAACTGGTTATTAAATTAGTTATTAATAGTTTGTTTATGTTTTGATTGTCTAACAGGCAATTCAGTTATGGTTGACGTGGCCACCGGCGGGTCAGGCAAATCCCGATGCGGTACAACACCGGGCGAACAGATACCTATGGTTATGCGTATACCACACAACATATTCCGATCGCCGGTCAATCTGACCGAAAGTCCGGCCGACGTGTGCGTCCGTAGCACTGACTCACTACTAGGTTTTGGCGATATACTAGTGCCCGGCTTATTGGTGTCCTATTGTCACGCATTTGATTTGATTTTCAAGACTAAATACCGTATCTATTATGTCATCACTTGCGTGGGCTATGCTTTAGGATTGATAGCTACGTTTGCGGGTACGGTATTTGATGGACAGTTACGGTTAAAACCAAAACTACAAACATATTTAATGAGAAACAGCTTGTATTGTATTCATACAATTATGTTTAGTCTATGGACACTGTTTTTCATTATAGTTGTTATTAGTTTTGGTTTTAACAGTAGATATTAATTAACTAATTGTTTGGTTTGATTTGTTGTTAAAAGGCTTGTACTTAATGAGTGGTAGCGCACAGCCGGCCCTCCTATACCTCGTACCGTTCACTACAATACCGCCGATATTGATAGCCCTTTACCGGCGAGAGTTACGCCAACTATGGATGGGTCCTGAGTATCACTTCCAGACCACTGTTAGCAGCAGGAGTAGTAGTGGTAGTAAAGGTGGCCGCCGGACATCGCCCGGTAAGTCGACGGCAAACACACCGCCATCGACGGCAACCACAATATCGACCGGTGGTATTGAAGACAATAATCTATTGATTAGTAGCACCGAATCGGGACAATCGGTCGACCATTAGATTGGTTGTCATTACCTGTCCATTGACTGCCTGTCCATTGACTACCTGTCCAAACACTACCGACACATATACAGCTCCACTGTCTATAGGAGTTGTAGTTTATTTTTATTATATAACTATTATTACAAATATATAACACAATAATGTGTTCATTAAAAAAAATAACTCACATTTATAACAAATACACAATAACTGTGCCTCAAATGTATACATTAATTAGTTTTAATTTAATGTTTAATTTGTATTTTGAAATTTAAATTAACTTTTAATTAATTGTAAATTAATGTATTTATAGTATAAATTTAATGATTGTTTTGTTTGTTTGTTTTGTATAATGAATAACAGTGTGAATATAACTTTATTATGAATTTATAAGTATTTTTGAAAGTTTTAATTTGTAAATTAATTAATTTTAATTATGATTAATGTATTTAATTTTGTTAAATTGTTTAATTGATAAGTTTTAAACACTTTAGTTGTGTGTTTAGTAAAACCCGGAGTTGTTTTGTTTGTTTGTATTTTGAGATTTAAATTAAAATTGAAATTAAATTGAAATTAATTACAAAAATATAATGAATTAAATTATTTTAATTTTATTGTAATTAATTATATAACTATTAATAAATATAAGAATAATTATTAATTATATAGCACATAGTTTGTGTAATACCCCAAATGTACTGTTCATACACTACATAACACCGTCGGCGGTGTTTAGTGGACAATAAATGTGTCCATATTTCCCGAATGGTAAATGTTTTAGCGATTTAGTCAATCGTGACCTTGGTTATTTTTTAACACTCTTTTCATCAAGGTTATTCTTAATTTGATAAACCTTATACTTTTTGTGATATCCAAAAAGGCGGGAAAACGTGAAACGCCCACTAAAACTTTATGGGAGGTGTTAGATTAATGTTAGCTAGCTTATTTTAATATATTATCTAGGTGCTTTTGAATGGTGTAATTTTAATTTATCTAACCTTTTGTATTTGAGTATAAAAGACTATTTTCAAAAATTAACAAAATTTTGTTTTTTGTTTATTATATAAAAATTATAGCACCTAGGTCAGATTGGTTAGTACTGTTAACCTGGTCATTTTATGGGCTATAATCATGTAATTAACAATTTTTGTCCAACTCTTATGGTTAACGATATAGTTTGCAAAAAATGCATTTTTGACTTTTCATTTCAAGTCCTATGAGGTTATAATGAGGTTTACATTGAATTTTATGTAACTTTCAATAAATTGATTTAAATTTAGTTTAGGATATAAAACACGATTATCTCGTAAACGGTTTAACCAATTGAAGTCCGATTTTCACTAACCGGACAGTTAGATCCGACAGTTTTTGTCACCCAATTTACAGCCCCCAGGGGTTTACAGAAGGGTTTTTATTTAAAAAATTTGTTAGCTCCCCCGGTAGTTAGGTTATGTTAGAGCTGTTTAAACAGCTATAAAAACTGACCCAGTTGGTTTATTTAAAAAGTGCTTGGCTAAAAATGATCTTGATACAAACTGAATTTAGTTGGCAAAGTTTGGTTTTACTGGGTTTACTAGAAGAGGGCGTAATATAAAATAATAATTTTTTAAGGGACAAGGGTGGGGCTAGTATTTATTGTTTAAATAATTTAAATAAATAAATTAGACCAATTAAATGTGTCTAGTATTAACCTAGGTTATAACTCTTATAATTTATTTGGCGTACAATTCAGTTAGTATTTAATCGGGGTGAGGGGGGGCGCATTAAAGTATTATATTAAGCCGTGTTAGTTAACATATACTAAATATTAGCGTTTTATTAAATTAACATTTAATTATTATTAACTAATTTATGAACCAATTTAAGCTTGTTTCAATCTAATGTACAGTTAACTTAATTATTTAAAATTATTTTTAAAAAATCATTATTTGTATAAATATTAAATATTGAAAAACTGATTTACAACTTCCGGGACAACTCTTTACTTATAATAATGGGATGTAAATGAGCACCGGTTTGAGACCCGGGAGTCAAACAAACCCCTCTAATTAGCCTAAAACACCCCGGAGTATCATGATAAAGTTTATATAAATTTATAAGTTTTATATATAAAAAGTTTGTATTTATTGAATAACGGTATGGAATAACGGTGTTTAGTATATTTAACTAGATAGTTACCAACCTACAACCTGTAAGTCTTTGGAAACTTATCAAGGTAAAAAATATATACAGCGTGTAAAGTTTCTTTTGACAAAATCCTAGTTACAAAAGTATATAAAAAGTTTTGCAAAAATAAACTTTACAACTTGGAGGTAAATATTTCTGTTTTAAGTTATGTTTTACCTTGGTAAATTTTATAGACATGGATTTTGGTGATTTTTTTAGCTGGATAATGCGTGCGACCACTTTATTTGTATGTGTGGCGGCCATCGCCTTTGTCCTGATAGCGTTCACTCCTCAGCCTACCGATGCATCCATGAAAATGGCCAAGTTAAGAAAAATAATGGCTCTGGCTTACCTTCTTAAATCAAAAAGGACAATCACCAAGCATCTCCCCCTTCCCCTCCCTCTAACCGTTCCGTAAGTTTTTAAAAATAATTAAATAATATTTAAAAAGTAAAAATAATTTGATAGAAATTTGGATTTGATAATCATAAACAAGCACATTTATATATATATATTAATATATACCCGATACCCATTTGCCAATATTTTCATACCTAAAATATTTTAAATTGTTTTTACTATTTGGTTAAATTAATGTTTAGGTTCAAAGTGATTTTTACTTTTAACATGATAAGTGTTAATTTAATTTGTATTTTTAACTAACAAATTTCTATAAAATAATACAATTAATTAAATATTTAAATAATTTATTATTTAATTTATAAATTTATTTATTTTATACGGAAGTCCTATAGAAATAAACTTGAACTTCAAGTTTGAGATAAACTAAAGTATAGTTTAACTAAAAATATTTGTCTTTCTCCATATAAATACATAGTTTATTATATTATACAATATATGCCATAAAAAGCAAGCAAGAAAAAAAGTACCGGCATCATAACAACTATGCACATACCCACCTCACCTCCAAGATATATTGAAAAAAACACCTCACCATTGGCTACCAAACCCACCATAACTAGTAAGTGATGACCCGTTTCTTGAGGGCATTGATGTTAAGCAACAAAAATATATATAATTATATCTCTCTTTAAAGTTATTGAACCGATTGTATACATACATGAAAAATATATATAAGTTTTTTATAAATAAATATAAACTAACTTTGTTTATTTATTTATTAACTAGATTATATATTAATTTGTGTGATGAGTTAATGTAAAAATTATTTAATATTATATAATAAATAAATTTGTATATTTAAATAATTTTATAAATATTGTTTTATTTAAATAATAGTTTTTAAACTATAATATTACACGTAATGATGAGTTGTCAACAAAAAGTTTATTGACTTTATAAAAGTTTATAAAACTTTAAAATTTAAAAGTTTTAATTTATAAGTAACTTAATTTTTTTAAAATTTAGTTAATTTAATAAATATAATTTTGTGGTTTAATTAAACCACAATTACTAAATTAAAAGCCATGGATTTAAACATGGATTGCGTGATTAAAATATTAAGTCACGTGACGGTTCGTGACCGGCTAGCCTATGGTTGGGTATCTACCGTATGGCGTCGGGCATGTGACCACTTGTTTGCCCGACAAAAACATTTACGGTTTATATCTCGTTTACAAAGTTATAAACTACGGTGCTCAAATAGCCCTGATACTTTAGTTTGGTGTACTAATTATATTAAATACAATACTTATTGTGAGCTAATCCAACGGTTCCCACAGTTGGCATCGGTGGTGTTCATCGGGTTTGACCACTGGAATGACCCGTTTATTTGCCAATTGATCCAATCGTGTCCGTTGTTGACGGCCATTGAATTTATTCATTGCGATGGTTTAGGTATTTAAATATACTTTTATTTAAAAAAGTTATCTTGATTATCTTATCTATAAATAGTTAAATTAAAACAAGTCATTGCTCAATATGGTAATTAATGTTATTTATATTATAAAATTATTTATATTATTATATAATTATTAGATTAAATATCAAGATTAAATTATTTATTTAGAAAGTTTTAATATAAATTTTTATTATTTAAATTACAATAAAGTTTAGTTATATACCAATTTAATTAGAAAGATATAAATGAAAATTAATAATACAATTATTTTACAAAAGTTATTTAAGTTTTAATTATTAAAAAAAACAATTGCTATTAAAATTTTGTTACTAAAAATACTTTACAATTGAAAACACAAACAATAAGAAACTTTTTAAATCACAACTAAAAAAAGTTAATCTTAATTAAAAATCTTAATTAAACTTATTTTAAACTGTACTTGATCATTTTGTAATCAACAGGCCGTAACCGTAACGACGAGTTTTTCTATATGAATGTTACCGACATTGGTTGGCAACAAATGATCGCCGCTTACGGTCACCAATTGACACATCTTGTGCTCCGAGACTGTGATTTAGATGACAAACAATTGGCACAAATAGTTGACGGCTTTCGTCGGCTACAGCTGCTCGACGTGACCGGCAATCATATCCGACACCAACCCGAAGGCCCGTTAAGCCGACTATCGCCAACTGTCCGGTGCTTGAAATTAGGTCCCAGACTAGTGAATGGTAATCATGGATCTATTGACGGACCCTTGATGGCTATGACTGGACCTGGTTCCCAGGCTTGTGATCACCTAGATGAATTACATTTACAGTTTTTCTTGACTAAACAAATGTCATCGATGGCCAAGTTTACTTGTTTACGGCGATTAGTTATCAAGTTTGTTAAGCCATTATTTAGAGAAATGGATCAATTGGATCTATTTTCATCTATAGCCACCATTAAGACACTGGAATCGCTTGAGATTATTGAGGTTTTCTATTTTTATGATTTTATAAAATAAAATTTTTATGTTGAGTAAATAAGTTAGAAATTGAAATTAATTATAACTTACAATTAACTTATAAATAACTTATAATTAATTCAATTTATCATTTTTCAAAATTGTTAATAAAATATAAAATTGAACTATAAATTAACAATCAATTTATATAATATAAAAATTATTATTATTCAATTAAAACTAATTGATTAATTTGTTTTATAAATTTATAGCACAATTCACACGACGGGGTAATGTCATTGACGGCCAACCAATTGATTGGTTTAGCCCGTGGATGTCCTCACCTCCAGAAACTAGTGGTTACGGGCGACTCGTGGTGCGAGTCTATAATAAGCGATTATCTTGTTAAACAACTGGTCCATTACTTACCAAAACTAGCTTATTTGGCATTATGTCCTGGCTCATTTGATTGTACCGATCAATCTTTGCGAGCGTTGGCCACATTACCGTTGAAGCACTTGTCGATCAACGGCTTTCCCAACATTACTGACCACGGATTTCGGGAACTGATTCAGACGTGTTGGACATTAAACACCTGTCATATTGAAGATTGTTTTGAAATTAGACAACAGTTTTTAGATTCAATTAATTGTTTGATTAAAGGTTTTTATTATAACTTTTAATTATTTTATTGTATTTTAAAACTTTTTCACAAACTTTTGAAAAAACTTTTGAGAAACTTATTTGTTATCTCTCTCTCTCTCTCTCTCTCTCTCTCTCTCTCTCTCTCACTCTCTCACTCTCTCTCTCTCTTTCAACAATAAATTGTTAAATATTTTTAATTATATTTAATTATATTAACAAAAAACTTTATTTTTACAGATAATACCAATAGATGTCTAACAATACAGATAACTGATTCAAAAATATCGGCAAAACTACCTAAAGATATGCATAAAAATCTTGTAATACATATAAATCAGACATCATGTGATGATAATAATAGTAATAATAATAATAACCAAAATAATAATAATATAATTAATAAAGGTCTAGTTGGGTGTCTAGGTACTGGGTCATTAATAAGCACATTGTTATCTATAATTGGTTTTATTGGTAGTTTTACTGTAATTATGATAACAATATTAATTTATTTAATACATTATTTTGTTTGTAAACTATTTACCCGACTATCGCTGCTATTGTTGTCGTCTATTATAACTACGGTATCAGTAGTACCGATAATAGCCGGGTATTTGACAAGTAATTATGATAAGTAAATATTACATGATATGATATAACATAACAAATAACTTGTTAAAAAATAAATATAAATAATTATATTTAATTAGATTTTGAAATTATAAATAAAATTTTGGTTTAATGTTTGTTTAATTTTATTAATTTTTTAAATGTATAATTAATTATTAATCAAGTGTTATGTTTATATATAATTATTATAATTTTTAATTTTAATTTAAAAATTTATTTTCTATCAATATCTATTAAAAAGTAACTAAACATCATTTCAATGTTAAGTCTTATGAATAAAACAGTTATTTATATTTAAAAAACTATTAAAAATCCCAAATAAAATATAAATATTTTTAACAATAAATATATAGTAATAAAATTATTAATAATTTCAAGTTTTCTTTGTTAAATTAATTATTACAAAAACCCAAATGATTATAATAAATTTATTATACAAATTATGTTATTTATTAGTATATAAAAAATCAAAACAAAAATAAAAATTGTTTTTTAAAAACAATTCAAAAAAATTTCCTCATAAAATAAAAAATATATTTAACTTTATAAAAGTTTTTTGTATTATATTTTTCTCAGTCTCTCTCTCTCTCTCTCTCTCTCTCTCTCTCTCTCTTTCTTTCTTTCTTTCTCTCTCTCTCTCTCACTGTATTTAGGATTAACACCAACTTTATCCTCATATATCTTGCAAAAAAATTATTAGTGTATATAATAATTGACATTATATTCAATGAATAAATTGCATAATTTTTTGTTAGACCTACTCCTACACTACCAGGACAACCCATGTGTTTAATTATTTAAACAACAAACTATGTTAAAACAAAAATTATTAAGCAAGTTTATTGTGCGCCCACCTAGATAATATGATCATGTAATATATTTGTGCCACCCAATGGTCACTGATCTTGTTTTATTATATATATATTAACTTGTAACTTTAATATGTATATATATACTAGTATAATTATTTAGTAGTAGCAAGTGGTAGATAAGTACTAGATAATTAAATAATAATAATAATTAAATTAAGTCCATAATTAAAAACTCATACACTTTTTTTTATTTTGCTGGTTGAAACAAAACATTGAATTTAATTATAATTATAATGTTTTTAATGTTTTAATTTTATTATTATTTACCAGTGATTTAAAGAAAAAATGTTAGGCAATACTTTTTGTAGACTTGTTTTTTTTAATTATTATTATAATGTTTAAATTAAATGTAAATTTTGTAATCAGCTTAGATTTATGATTTATTTTCCTGCTAATATTAAATTTACTACTAACATTATTATCATCAAGAAAATAGACTGAATGTAACAGATATGTAAAAATTTAAATTTAACTTGATAATAATTTTTTTAAATAAAATTTTTGTTTAGACTACTAATGTGTTTATAACTTTTTTATTTAAATTGTTGCTTGGTGGTATTTTTAAATATAAATGTGTTGTAATATACAAAACTATTTTAAATGTTTTATTTTTTTAATTATAAAATTATTATAAAATTAAATTTATATATAATTTAATTTGTTATTATTTATTGGGCGTTGTTATATAAGTTGACAAACTTATATATATTTATAAATATATTATAATATGATGGGTGAGTTTTAATTTGATTTGATTTAAAATTAATCAATAAATGAATTTTAAAATAATAATTAATTATTTATATAAACTTAAATAAGACGTGATAAATAATGTTTGGAACAAAAATTATTATGCTGTTAACAATCATATATTTTTAAACAAGTTAAAATATTATTTATCTAAATTTAAGTATTAACTATTAAAATATATATAATAATGTAAATAAATAAAAATAGAAATATATATAATTAATATTTTAACTTGCTCAAAAATAAATGTTTGTTAACTGCATAATAATTTTTGTTCCAAACTTTATTTATCACGTCTTATTTAAATTATTATGTTGTATGACGTAAATTATATTTCATTGAAAATTATTTATTAAAAAAGTTATTTAATTAATAATTTATTACAAATAAATATTGCTCAACATTTAATTAATTTTAAATAATTAATTCAATGTTTATTTATTTTTTCAAATAAATATTTTACTACATTTAGTAAATAAGTTTTATTTATTTAGTTACTTGAACAAAATTTATAATTTTGTGCTGATTACAAATAATAGTTATTATTTATTATATTTATTGAACTGAGTTTATATTTTTATTGTTAAAACTGTTTTGTAAAAAATTATAAAGGTAGGTTTAATTAATTAATTGTTATTATTATAAGTAATTCATTATTAATTAGTTTTAAGTTTATATGTTAATTACAAACTAGTTATAATTAAATTTTTATTAACTTAAAATATCTTATCTAGACAATTAATTACTATCATTTAATTTAATTTTAATATTTCACAAGTATTTGTCACTTTGTTATTTATTTATTTAACTAAACAGGGTTACCCTACTATAATATTTAATACATTTTACGATTATATCTCTATTAAATTAAATGTTTAAAAAAGATACTAGTTTAAATGAAATATAATAAAGTATACAAAAAAAGCTTGGAACATACGTTCCAAATGTTTGTACGTTTTGTGTACCTGTCTTATCAGATTAAAA
>JAQIWK010001390.1:0-10671 GCA_034695265.1 Dissorhina ornata
CTCTCTCTCTCTCTCTCTCTCTCTCTCTCTCTCTCTCTCTCTCTCTGAACATTGAATTAAGTTTATTAATATTTTTGTAGAAAAGCTAAACATATTTTGAAGGATAAATGTGACATAAAATTTTGTGGACATTTTCAATGATATCAAAATATTTACACTTAATTAAAATTAATAACTAATTTATAAAGTATAATAAGTTGTAATATAATTACCATGATATACAGATTTTGCTAATTAATCCTTTTTTGAAAGTGACATTTTAATTAAATATAGTTTTAATTATAATAATAGTTTTTTTCAAGTTTTGAAACAAAATCTTATGTAAACAACAAAATACAATGACTTTTAAACAGTATTTATTAAATAATATTTGTATAATTTGCATAAATTATTAATTAAAAACAATATTTAATATCTAAAACCATATTATTATATGCATTATATTTTGTAAATTTATTTTTAAATATCTTGATTTAATAAAATTAAACTAATATAATGTTGAATTTACAATTTCTATTGATATACATGTATATAGAAACATATTTTGTAATAAAAGTTTTATTTTAAAAATAAATACTAAAAATATATTCACCAATAGTTACCAATAATGATTGCTAAATGCATTATACAAATACATATTATCTAACGTTAAATTGTAATGATATTTGACTTAATACTATTTGCTATCCCAACTTATACGGTGGGTTTTGTTGGTCAATATTTATATACTAAACTCAATATAAATTATTAGCATTATTTTATTTTTATTTTTCTTAAATTGTTATAACATGTCAACACATTATTAAACCTTATATGAAAGATGCATCAACATCATTTAATGAATTAGTGTAAAATTACATAAAAGTCTAATATTGTTTATAAAGTTAGGTAAGTTGGTGGTTTTAAAAATTGTTATTATACATTTGTATTAATTTAATAATTTTTTAAAAATTTTATTGTCTAGATGTAAGTTAGTTAATGGACAAAAAGTATATGTATTTATTTAGCATTTTTGGTACTATAAACGATTCCTTATAATTTAAATAATAATGTTTCAATTTACTAATTTTTAAAATTTTAAAATTAATTAAAAAGTTATTTTATATTTTTAATAAATTTCTTCGATATTTAAGTATTAAAAATTATCCTGAATTACCTATTTTGTTAGTTTAAGTTTTATAAGTAAATTTCTTTTTAGTAAATTAGTAAGTATAAGTAAATTATGATAATTAATTTTAATTAATACTTGACAAATTATAATTCAATAAATGTTTTTATAGCTATAAAATATGTTGTAATTAAGTATTTCCTAATTAATATTTTATAATTAAAATATCGCAAAATCATCGCAATGATTATCCATATAAATTAATAATTTGTTCACCTCCCCCCCCCCCTATCATTCATACCTTGCTTATCGTTACATAAATATTAAAATATAAAAATAAGGAGGCGCATAGAAAAGATAACAAGGTCATTATAAAGTACTAATATTTATATAATGATAGTGTGGCACACAATTTTTATTATATTATATATATTAAAAACTACGATAAGATATTGATTGTGTGTCTCATCAGTAGTAATATTATTATATATTATTATATATTAACTACAAACTTTACATTTGTATTGAATTTCATTTGCTTTAGTAGTAAAATAAAATTTAAAATTTATATTTCAAAACAAAATTTATTTAAATAAAATATTAGTGAAATTTAATTAAATTGTGATATTTTTTTTTGGTGACATATATTGAGATAGAAATGAATAGTTTCATAGACGACAAGAATAAGGATGCGGTTAAGCGTCTGAGAGAGAGGTTTATGAATGAATTGGAGGCCAACCCCGAGCTGTACCACCCGATCGATGTGGAGCGGGTCCGGTCAGAGAACTGGCAAATCGAGCGCTTCTTATTAGACCGAACGGAGCGGACCGACACCGAAGAGGAAGCTTATCAGCAATTAATTGGTGTATTGCAGTGGAAACGGGCGACCGGTTTGCACGACCGTAACGATGAGTACTTTCCCCGTGAATTCTACCACATATTCAACCACGAAAAGTATAGTCGCGACCAAAATGGACGGCTAGTGGTCTGGTTTTGTGAAAACCAATACCGCAAAGTGGCCGACATTTCGCCAATAATACAGCAATTTTTAAGCCATCAATTGGAAAAGCAAGATAGAGTGGCTGGATCAGCTGGCTGGATTACCATCAGCGATTGTTCAGGGTCTGGTATGGCCAATGTGGACATGTCAATGTCCCGCTATCGGGTGGACCAGCTGGTCAACTATCCACACGGTGTCCGGCAAAGTCTTAACGTGGATATGCCCTGGATATTGAACTCTGTGCTCAAAGTTGTTAAAAATTTTATGTCTAAATCCATCAGAGATCAGTTAATACTCGTCCGACGCCAAGAGTTGACCAATTTTGTGGACATTGTGTCCATTCCTCAGTGTTTTGGTGGTAAACGTGAGTGCAGTTTAGATGGTCTGAAACGGTTGGATCAATTCAAACCATTGTATGAATGCAAACATTTAGGTCTTAATAATCAACAAATAGATGCCTTTTATAGCACTTATAAAAATTTATTTCAAAAATAATAATTAAATTTATTGTATTTGAAAACAAATTATTTATCACCAGGTACACTTTGTACACTTTGCAATAGTCTTTGAAATGCAAAGGTTTGTTTGGTTTGAAACTTTATAATCTCATTGAATAACATTTATTTTATTTATTTATTTATAAATTATAATACAATTATTTATTTTTTACAAAAATTTTATTTTTTTATCAAATATTATTCACTTTAAAAAAAGTTTTATAATATTATTTGTGTATAACTTATACAGTATAAGTAAATTTGTAGTAATTTTAATAAAATATTAATATAATTACAAAATACAACTAAATAATCTTAAACATTAATTTAGAAATTTAATTAAATTAAAAAATATATATAAATAAATAAAATATTTAAATTTAAATACTAAAATAATTTATTTTGAAATAAAAGTTAAATCAAAAGTCAAATATCATGGTGTGGTTAGCCTTGAAATAAAAAAATATAATTACATTTCTATGCCTGACTTGACTGCCGACAGTCAAGCAAAATGTAAACTAAACTAAAGACTCGTTTTGAGATATTTTTTTGGGTATACTTTTCACCACAAGGTATGTACGGATACAATAAGCGTCAGTAAAATTTGTAGCAATACATTCCCTGCTAGAGGCTCACAATGCACTGAGTACTGCCAGAGGGAGGAGTCAAGCATTGCTTTGTTGCTACAAATTTTACTGACGCTTATTGTATACTGCCTTAACATAACCGGCGGCTATACCTGTCAGCCAATGGAAAGTGGTTTTATATGTGAAGTAAATGGCATTTTCTGGTGAGTGTATCACAAAAATAAGTAAAAGTATTGGTTAAATAACTAGCTTTTGTATATTTGTTTGTCAAAATCAAATTTAATTTAGTTTATAATATATTTAAATTTAATAGATTTTTAAATTAAATTTATTGTCAACTTATTTTTTTTAAATAAATTTAAAAGTGATTGACATTTATTAAATTATTTATTTATAATTATTTTGTTGTTTTTATATTTATTGCATTTTTGTTAAGTTTATATTTAAATATTTTGTGTTAATTTATTTAAATTCAAAAAGTTTTAAATTCAAATAATGAATGACTTGACTGAAGAAAAAAATAAAGATTTAGTCGAAAGTATACGCAAGAGGTTTGCCAAAGAAGTTGAATCCAATGGTGATGTGTATCACGAGATTGACGTGGAAAGGGTCCGATCGGAGGACTGGTTGGTCGAGCGGTTTGTATTGGACTCGTCGGCCGAAGACGAGGCGTTCAAAGCGCTGACCCGTGCCTTACAGTGGAAGAAGGCGTTTGGTTTGCACGACCGGACGGACGCCTACTTCCCGATTGAATTTTTCAACATTTTTGGTCACGAAAAGTACAGCACCGACCGTAAGGGCCGACTCGCCATTTGGGTCATCCATCATAACTACAAGAAGATCTCAGACCTGTCACAACTGGTCTATCAGTTTCTCGCCCATCAAATTGAAAAGTTGGACCGTAAGGCCGGTAATCGGGGTTGGCTTACGGTCAACGATTGCGCCCACACCGGTATGGCCAACGTGGACATGGGTTTGGCCAGATTTCGGGTCGAGCTCTTAAATTACTATCCAAAAGGCATGAAAGCGGGCCTCAATGTAGACCTGCCATGGATTTTGAGTCCAGTATTTAAGATAATTAAAAATTTTATGAGTAAAACAATTAGAGAAACAGTGGTTTTGGTTGGACGGCAACAGTTGGCCGACTATTTTGAGGCCGAATCGGTTCCCGTGAGCTTTGGTGGCCAACGAGAAGAGACGGTTACCGATGTCCTGAAAGACATGTTGCCTTTGAATGAATTAAAACATTTGAATCTAAATGATAAACAAATTGATAACTTTTACAAAGTTTACAACTTTTGTAAATAAGTATTGAATTGATTGACAAAATTGTATTTGAAATTGTTTGAAGTAATGACTTGTAATTTAATGAATAAATAAGATTTTATCTAGATTTTAATTAGATTTTAAAACTAAATTATTATTATCAAGAACTAAATTGGATGCAAAAGTTGTCCATGGTAACTATGATATCAGTGATGGCCGTTGTCTTGTTTCAACATATCGGCGCACTTCTCGCCGATGGCCACTGTAATGGCGTAAGTGTTGGCGTTTGGTATCTCAGGCATTATGGAGGCGTCGCATACTCTTAACCCGTCCACGTGTTTAACCCGTAGTCGCGGGTCGACCACCACATCCTTACGGTTAGGATCACCCATACGGTTACCGCCCGTTAAATGATATCCAGTTTTGCCGGTCTTAACCATCAAACACATGATATATGAGTCACACTTCCACATCGGCCGGTTCTTACAGTACCGACAGCCCAGAGCCGGCGGCAAAATGGTCAGGTGCTGAGCGATGGCCGAGTTTTCAATAAAATACAGAGCAAATCTAATCATTTCAATCAAGTCTTGGCGGTCTTGCGGATGAGCCAAGTAATTGGGATCAATTAGCGGCTGATCCAACGGGTCGTTTGACTTCAAACGAATAGATCCAAAGCTACGGCATCGGTACAGATGGGGTGCCATTTGAAACATGTATTGACCGAGAAATGGTCGGTAATACTCCAACCATAAGAGCTGATCGGTCGGGTGTTCACCCGATATAACATTAAGATTTTGAAGGAACTGTACTTTTGTGTAGTAAAAAATGTTAGGCCAGTGCGGGTCAGTGTTGTTGGTTGAGCTAAAATAGGACAACGTGTCCGTAGCCCAGGCTAACGGTCCGCTACGGTTGACAAATACTTCGTACAGTTCGGGTGTATTGAGTAAAGCCGGTCGGTTGACCAGCCCTTTGACCACTGCATCTTTAATGTGGGTATGTATAGAGACGGCCGGATGGTCCTGAGCATTGTCACCCACTGGCAAGTCTATGTGGACCGGAATATCAAACTTTGACAAATGCTCGGCCCGTCCAATGCCTGATAGCATCAACAGTTGTGGTGAACGGACGGTACCTTTAAGTGATTGTTAAATACATTGTTTATTAGTTTTTAAAACTTTTTAAATTATATTAATAGTTTAAAATTATATAAAAAGTTTAAAATTATAAAAACCTGCGCTCAGGATGACCTCCTTATTGGCAAAAACGGTATGTTTTTTGTCTTTATGTATAAACTCAACGCCAATGGCACGGATTGGATGCGCCGTCGGGTCTAACAATACTTTGGTCACAAAAGCTCCGGTCATTATATGCATCTGGATTAATTAATTTAAAAAAAATTAATATGTGTTTTGAATTATCAATTTATTATTAATAATCATAAGACACTAACGTTGTCTTCGTGTGGATTGGGATCAATATAAGCGTTGGCAGTACTCGATCGGAGCCCGTCGGCCAAAAAGGACTGACTAATAGTTGTGCCCAACTGTTGGGCACCGTTCACATCAATGGTCGGTATTCCCAACTCATTCAAGGCTTTGTTGTGCAACAAAAGCATTGGGTGTGGGGTCGGGTCGGTCGAGATGGCCACTGGACCCTGAGTGCCGTGAAAGGCGCCATTTTCGGCCAATAACTGATAATCGGTATTATTTTCCGATTTTATAAAATAAGGCAATATTTCTTCGTACGACCAACCCGTGGCGCCGTACTTTGTGGCCCACTTATCAAAGTCTCGACGATTACCCCGATTATAAAGCATACCATTAATGGTAGAACAGCCGCCTATGGCTTTACCGAGATTAGCGGCCATCGCCACACCGGTAAAGTGCCGTTGGGGTACCGTTTGGTACATCCAGTCGTATTGAGGATTGTCTACCAGTCGTTCACTAAGCGCTGGTATGTCTGTGGTTACCGATTGAGGTCCGCCGGCCTCTAGTAATAGTACAGTAATGTGCGAGTCTTCGGTCAACCGGTTGGCTATGGGAGCGCCGGCGGCACCCGAACCGACCACAATGTAGTCATACTTTTCGTTGTAAGAGTTTCGCTCAAGAATTTTGTTGTACTCTAATTGACGGTCTATTGATATCATCGATACCGTCAACATCTGTAGGATCAGACTCGGACTCATTGGACCAATCATTTTGAGTTTAGCAGTTGTCCAGGTGGTGGCCGATGTGAACACCGTAAGTCAACCAGTCATTTATATTTAACTATTTTTTTTAATTTAATTTAATTTTTAAAAATATTATAAAATATAAATTATTAGTAACTGAATAATGAAGGCATAGTATAGTTTTGTTACACTTTTGCAATACACTATAGTGAAGGTGTATTATCAATGTTTAACCATTGATGGTTAACACTAAACTGCAATTTAAAATCAATGGTTTTTGCCAGTATTTGTTTGATTAAAGTTTTTGCAACAGGTTTTTGCATCAGATATAGACATTGCCTGCTTTGATGGGAACCGTTAGTTTTTAGTGGACAGACCCGCCTTTCAAATTACAGTAAATTGTTTTTTTTATTATAAATAATAAGTTTTATTTAATTTTATTTCTTTACTTACTTTCCTGACACACAAAACCAGAATTTGAATAATAGTTAAACAACTTTTACTATCATATAAATCCTAAATAATATATATAGTTATATATTTTATAAATTATAATAACTTTTATCTTAATAAATATTGTAATTATTGGTATAAAGATTTTAAAATGTGGTCAAAAATACATTTACTATATTTGTGGTTATTTGACAATATATATCAACATATATATATATATATTTTAAGAAATTATTATTAAATGTAATTGTTTAAGATTTAGCTGTTCAAGATATTTACAATTTATTATATTTATTTTTATCATATAATGATTTATAAAATGTAATATAACTATTTGTTTTGTAAATAAACACTATTAATTATCATAATTATTTAAATTATTTATAAAAATTTATTAACTAATAAATTAGTAAACTAATTATAAAAAATAGTGTTTAAGTGCAAAAACTAATCAGAAATATTGACACACTTTATATTTAAATACTGATTATATTGATTTGATATTAATATATTAAATATAATAAATTAATAATCATATGACATAGCTTATTGAATAAAACTTATTGAATTTGGTTTAATTGATTTGATTTTTCTTTTTTAAAAGTATTATTTATTTATTTGACAATTTTACATAGATGAAATTATAGATAATACCTTAATAACCCTTATAAAACTTAAATATAAATTTTTTATTTTAATTTTTTATTTGCATAAATAGTTTACTAACAAAGCTAATTGTAAATTAAATTCAATCAAATACTAAATTGAATAATGTTAAATTAAAACATTAACAATCAAATAACAATGTATAAAATTAATTTTACTTATTATTAAATAAATAAAACATTTAGTTTTATATATTTAAATAGTTTTTTTTAAAATATATAAAACAAAATATTTTATTATTTTTATTTTATTTATATTGACAAAAATTATAACAATATTAAATGCATATTTAAAGTTTGGCACAAAATTAATAGTTTGGCAATTAAAAGCTTTAAATACTTTTCTTAAACTATTTAAAATAATTTATTTTATTTAAATTTTGAATTTTAAACTTAATTATTATTTAGAAAATGAATTGATTTATAAAAACAAATGTAAATGTATTAAATAAATTCTATAAAAAAATCAAACATTATAAAATTCAAAGTGATCAAGACATTAATTGAAAATAATTAAACTATTTTAGGTTTAAAACAAAAATATTCAAATGAAATTTAGAGCAAATTTTAAACAAACAAAATAAATATTTAATAATATGTTTTCAATATTTTAAATAATAATAAAAAAAATTGCAAATAAAATAATATTTCATTGATTTTTTAATAAATAAATAAATTTTTGTACTTAATATTAATTGGAAGGTGAGATAGAAAATTGGATCAAAAGTATAAAAATAAAAATTATTAAAAAAACAATAAAATATTAAAAAAAAGTAAAAATGTTTTATGCATTGATAATAATTATAAAAAAAAAGGTTAGACACTCCTAATCTAGTCTTAAATACCTTAAAACTTTATGCAAAATATTTGTAGTTTTTTTAAAATTTAAAATTACAAAATTAATTTATTACAAAATTTGTTTTAATTTAACTATAAATTTTGCAAAATTTTAACAAATATATTAACTTCTAGTCTTGAACTTCACGATTCATTTAATTAAATGAAATTATTTAATGTCTTGTCTTTAATTATTTACAAAATATAATTAAAATAACTTGATAATTTTACTTTTATAATTAAGACAACGGATTATAAGATTATTATTTTTTATATATAAGTTTTTATTTTTACATAATTTATTATCCTACAACAAATAAAAGTATACCGGAAATAATAAAGATATTATTTAATCATATAACCAAATTAATTATAAATTACTTGTTTACAAAACTAAATTAATCAAAAAATTTGTTTATCATTGTTTAATTGTAAATAATTGATGGTAAATTATCAAGATACACATATGTATATTTTTAATATTAAAAATTTATAGCAATTAACAAAAATTATATTTATTATATTTCATTTACGTTATGTATATAACCGTTATAATGATAAAATTTGATTAATGAACAAATTACAAAATAAATATTATATAATATATTTAAAATATATTTATAATTTGATTAATTATTCATAATTTATTGCTATTATTATTATATTGCTTAAAAATGTTTTAAAATAATAGATCAATAATTGCTATTTAAAAGTATTGATATGATTTAAATTATCATATATAATATGTTTTATTCAATGCAAATTCACTAAAATTACCTATATTAGTTAATAATAAATATTTCAATTAACAATTTAATAGCTTTAAACATAGTCACTATTAATTAAAAGTTATATATTTAATATAATAAAATTTAAAGTAAAAAACTAAATTGTTGCAGATATTAGTTAATATCAAGCACAACAGATGTCAAGCTTTTACTGATATACATGTATATATGTTTAAAACTTTTAATCAGAATATTCTGTATATATTTAATTTCATTATAAATTATAATATAATGACTTTACCCAGGCTATATATTTAGTTAATGTTTAGTTATATAATTTGTTAAATGAATAAAAACAATTAGATATATTTTCATTTTAAAATTATGATTTTTATTTAATTTCTAATAGTTTTTTTATGCAATTTTTTTTATATAATACAAACATATTTACAATTTAATAATGGTTGTGGTGTGTCTATGTAAGTTTGTTTTAAAAAGTAAATATATATTACAAATTAATTTTGTAAAATATAACTACACTTTATTTATTCAAACTAATCATTGCAAACAAATATATTTCCGATACCGTCTCCACGTCTAGTAAATTGTAGTTTAAATTTTTTTGTGTCAAAACTATTATGTTTTGACACATAACTTCAAACCAATTGTTAAATATGCTTTTATTTATTATTATTTTCAAACTTAATTTAATTAAATTATAATTTTATGAGCAAAAAACTTTACAATTGATGAAGTCATTCATATGTTAACTATTTATTATAAATTGAAATTTTATTTAAAATTATTATTTCAGTTATTAATTGTTATTAGTTTGTTCTTGGTGGTCAGCAATTCATTTAGGTTGATTAGGAAATGTTTTAGTCAAAAACACTTTTCATAACATATATATACAAATATATATCACTCATTCAAAGTTTGTATCAATAAATACAATCAATCATTATTTTGCACACAATTTTGTTTGATATTAATTTATGATTTTATTAATAAAGCATTTAAATTGGTTTTCATGACTAGTATGACAAATGCTGTCGTTATATAAGATACCAATCGATTGAATGGTTTGCTATTAGCGGCCGATTTGGACGAGTAGTCACTTTTGGCAGCACTGGACGAGACATCATTGTCTTTGGTGTCGCCCATCATAGATGAGCCCATATTTGATCGCACGAGCGATTGGTTCCGGTTATGGTTTGGGTGTAGAAAATTTAATGGCCATTCACTCGGAGATAACTCTTGGTTTATCGGTACCGATACTTCTACTCATTGATACATACATACAGAGAGAGAGAGAGAGAGAGAGAGAGAGAGAGAGAGACAGAGAGAGAGACAGAGAGAG
>JAQIWK010001391.1:0-10671 GCA_034695265.1 Dissorhina ornata
ACGACATGTCGATAGTGAGCAGAAAGTTATATTTCCAAAAATGGTTAACCTCACCTATACCGACATGACGGCTAATGCGCGGGATTACGGTAGGAAATTCCGGAACTCCCGGGTCGTACAGAATCCATACATTGATTGGTTATTATGGGATCAGTTCATTGATAACCGACTCGTATTTACCCGTATTTTTTCAATCAAATCAACAATAATTTATACAATTGACTAATGACTGCATTTTGGGAGCAATTAAACTAGAAATCACTCAATACTTACATCAATAAGCGATTAGGAAGCAGTGGTTTGCATACAGAATCGGCTATATTTGGTCAACACATCCCTCAGACAACTATTAGTCTATAGAAATACTAATAATCTACTAATGACCAGGGTTATTTGCAGTATATTTTTTTAAAATTAGTCCCAAAAATAACATACAAATTGAGTTTAAAATTCTGTATTTTAATTCATAAATCAATTATTGCTTTGAAATAATCGGCAAAATTGTGTTTTCAATGTCTAAAAAGTACTTAAAATACCCGACTATAATGTGTTTAACAAATAGTTGGCCTATAAATTAAAAATACATTATAATATATAAGTGAATGTGATAATAAAAAACATTTGTCTAAAATTTGTAAGACTAGAAAATAATTAAAATTATTTAAAATTATTTTTCAAAAACACTTTTGTTTTTTTTTGTATTCAGTCGTGTATTTGTCTGTATAATTATCTAATTATTTAATCACTAATTTAATGGTTAAGTTATTGGTTTGACTAATGTTTATAATCTAATTGATGGCACTGTGTTTTTAGTGGTAATCTCATCATACAATTCAAAGTGGATGTCAATAATTCATGTCTTTGTATTGAGTGAATACAGAAACTTTGTCCTTAAGTTGTTGGCAAAACTGTAGGCCAACGGTAAATAACACGAGGGCTTCGCTCAGCCATGGAATAGATGTCTCGGCCTATCGTTACAAATAATAATAATATCAAGATATTAATTATTGCATTTTCATCATGAATTGATCCATCAGGTGATACATACTTGAAATATATCAAACTTGAGTTGACCAGAATGGTTGTCTTTAAGCATGTGATAGACAGCGCAGACTAGTTTGTGGGACTGGATGTAGAAACTGACGGCCAAATCGTTTGGAAGTGGAGGTTGAAGTGAATGCTGAAGTGTTTGTATTTAATTGCAATTAAAACTGTTAATTATGGCCAAAATATATGGATCAATCAAATGCAAGACATACCATATTACGGCTGCTTTGTAGCTCTTCGATGGTGCGTTTCTTCGGCACAATCAGTGCGTTACGACCTCTTTGTAGACAACCCATTATGTTGTTAATCATCTGTTATTCACAATCATTTATTAGATCCCAAATCAAATCAAACAATGATTGAGTGAATCAAGTCATACCTCAATAACTTCTTGTGCCGATCGGAAATCAAATTTGTTTTCTTTGCGATCAAACCTTAGCGGCGGTGAAGACAATAAATATAAAGCCGCCATCAAGTGGTTAGACGCGTCCTGGATCTGTATAAATCAGATAGTGTTGTGTTAATTGTGGTTAAGTTAACATAAGTGAAGATATTGAGGCAATACCTGATGCAGTTTCCATTGACAATCATTTTGAACTATAGTTCTTTGATTGGGAACCGAGTGCTTATGAAGACGAAGATTAATGTCCTAAAATGACCACAAAATGTCTTAATTCATATCATTTTCATTCATATAATAAGTAAAACACAATTAAATGCATTGAAAAATCTATAACTAAAATAAATAAAGTTTAAAGATATGGACTAAAGATGTGTCAATCGGGTGTACAAAATGGACAGAAAAGGTCGGGTTTTTATGGCCGGACGTACAGCGTAGCAGATATTATCGGCCGATAGTGTGGCGCATATCTTGATTTGATCCAAATGTGTGGATGAATTTAATTGAAATTTTTCCGTTTTGACCAGCGATTCCAGACCGGGAACGTGGACTGGAAATCGACGGCAACATTCCTGTCAAAATGACCAAGGTGATTATTTTATTTAGAACTATACGCAACTATAGGTGGATCAGTTTGAAGTGATAAATACCAAGACTATTGAATGCAATTGAGTCATAATAGTGTTGACCTCTTGGGTGAGCAGCCATTCAAACTCGAGTTGCTATTCAAACAATTGGATCAAGTTCAATTCAATCAAAATGACCAAGGGTATATATTTAATTTTGCATAGACTCTAAGCTAATCCCTAGGGATGACCTACCAGTGCCGTCAACTCTTCGTCCGCATCCAATACAATAGCCATTAGACTTGATTTGTATGACTCGTTAGGGTTTGCATTCAATTTGAATACAAAATTAATTATGAAATTAAATTAAATATAAAATTAAATAAATAGTTAATAAAATTTGACAGCAATTTATCAATTGATAATTTATTGGCCTATTTGTGACCATAAAGTACGGCCCAAATATTCAACTGTATAAAATTAAATCGATAAATTATTCATGCTAAAGTTTTGTTTAATAAATTTATTTAATTTTAGTACTGAATCAATAATATTGATTTAATTTTGAAATTAAATTTATTATTTATAGTAATATTTAATTAATGTTTTTTGTTTGTATTAAAGTTTTATTTATTTAATAAAGAGATTTAAACCATTTTTAAAACTAATATTTTATTTATTTCTTTTTTTTAAATTTAATTATAAAATACTTTTAATAAATTTAATTAAAAATTTGTATTATATATAAAATAATTTTATGTTTCAATGAATGTATTTATAAAATTTATACATTTAATGTATTTAAAGTGTATTTTTTTGTTGAATATAAAAACCAATGACTTATAAAACAGTATGTATTTTGTGCCGTAAATTGACTGACAATTAGTCGTCCGAAGAAAGCTTCTCGAAGAAGGATCCGCTTTCAAACTCTTGCGGTGACAACTGGTCATTGATTTGCAGTTCTTGGGAACCGACCACCAGATTATTGCCGCAAACGTACTGATCAATAGTCGCCAATCCTTTGCCATCAGACACTCTAAGAGAGATGTCATCAATAAAAACAATTAAATCATTGGTATAATTGACTGTCAATTACAGACACACCTCTTGCCGTTAATGTTGAATAGAGTCACGTGTTTTCCGGTGCGGCTGATGGCCAGAAAGCCGTCACAAGTAAACTGTTTGTGTTTTCTGTACGGCTTATGGACGCCGTATATCACTTGAAATACCGCTGAGTATGACTTACCCGACGGTCCACCAACAGCGAGGGTCTGGTCATGACTGGTCTCTAGTGGATCCAGTGTTGACTTGTTTGTCGATTTAGTCTTAACTATCACTTTGGATGTGTCTTTAACCGTACGTTTGGCGCCATTGCCATCAATAATGGCTAACACTTCGTCCAACGACCGGATGTCAGGCGTTTGTTGGGTAATATAATTGGGATCTAATGCGGCCGTCAATTAGTGGATTAGTTAAAGTGATCGACAATTAAAGTGATAATTAAAGTTACCATTTGTTGAAACTCTCGACTCATTTGAACGATACATCATTTCATGGGTTGTTATTATGCGTCGTTATGACAACCCATACGCCAACCAATGCTAAGCTTACAATATATATTGTAGTGCAGTATGTAAATGACAGCTCAATTAACTTACTTTTAATTTAATTAAATTAGCTTTGTAGTTAGATGACCAGGTTAAATTATCAATTTAAACATATATAAACATGTATATATGCCATTTATTTGATGGCATTTAACAAAATAACAAAGTTAAATCAAGTTTACACTTAATCCTAATATTGTTTACAATTGATTGGATCCTAACTTACCGTCCAATTAATAGTTAACAACAAAATTATTTGATTAACTGTTGGCTATCTATGGATACTATTGAACGCAAAGATAGTCACGCTTAGTGTTTCCAATGGTTGCTTAATGACAATCGATGGCAAACCCTTTGTAATTAAAAAATAAATAAATGAAACGGCTTTATATGAAAAACATTTGTTTAATTTAAACTAAAAATTCAAATTTCTTTTAAACAATATTTTGAATTCGCTTTAATTGGCATTCATTCATAATTATTATTATTATTATATTAAGTCTAATAACTTAAGCATAAACTGTATTCGTAATTAAATTTTCTTTAAAAATCTTCATAACATTTGAAATTTTGTTTTCAATTTGTTTTCAATAATCAGTTGTTTTTTTAGTTTGTTTTGCGTTTGAAATGCCATCGAATCCTAATTTACTTATTCATTGATAATATAATTTTTTAAAAACTAAATAACACTATCTTTAGACACCTATAGAGAGTGAGAGACAAACATAATATTAGTACAAATTATGTAAAAATCAGTATTCAATTGATAGCTTACCGGCGCTGTTGTTATAATTGGGTGCATTAGAGCCGGTAATTAATTGTACGGGAAGTATAGCAGTGGGCCCACCTTGGTTATGGTGGTTGCCTTGTTGTTGATTATGACTTAACGCGTGTTGGGCGTTGTGCAGACCCGCCCCGTGGCCTCCATGGTGTCCACCACCTAATGGCTGACCAGTTGGCAGAAGCACTATATTAGGATATGGGCCGCCGGTGTTGGCGTGATGTCCGGCGTTTTGGTGGTTATGTGGAGACGTGGCGTATATAACGGATTGTTGGGGTGTAGGAGTAGGCGGTTGGTTGGGCTGATGATGATTGGGAGAGGGGGCCGGACCGCCATGCAGTGGTGTGGTTGGCGTCCCAGACTGGGGCGTACTGTGACCCGAATGGGGACCACTATTCGTCATGTGTTGGTGTGACTGCGATACTAAATGTTGCAGTTGTAACGGATTAGCTAGAAATCAATACAATGGTCAGTAAGGCATTGGTCAGTAATTGGTCAGTATTATGGACATACATGCGTAGATGTGTTGTATTTGCGAGGGGTCGTACTGGACGGCCTGAGGCACTCCCATCTGCATTGCACCCGAATGTTGTTGTAAAACATTCATTCGGGGGTGAAATTGGGTATACATTTGGTGATACATATGCTGCTGTCCAGCGTTGTTCACCATTGTCTGCCCATAACTAACTGGTATCGATTGTGGGGCAGACATGGGTCCGGTGGCCAATACGGGATGTCCGGTAACGGCAGCGGCCACAGCCGGATGGGCCGACTGTTGCTGGAAGTCGTGGCGTACGGCGTGTGTGTACTGTTGTTGGGGTGTTTTGCTACGGAAACTTCTTTGTTGGCCAGCATTTGACTGCGCAAATTGCAATTGTGGAGTCATGTTGGCTGTCATTAAATAAGGATTGGGCCCTAAGGGCAGCGTAAGTCCGGGCGGTAATACATTATACTGTGGTTGTAATTGGACCACTGGATTGTACCGCTGCTGCACTTGATGTGTTTGTTGGTTAACCTGCAACTGTGGCTGATGTCCCATATTATGGACCTGTTGTGGCATAGGTTGGTGTGTCATCTGTCCAGTCATAGGCACAGACACTGTCGACGATGGTGTCGACGAAACCGATGGTGGAGTTGCCGATGCGCTCAGAGGCATAATAACGCGCGGAGTAAATGTTTTAGCATTTGGATTCAGAGTAGACTTTTTGGTCATCTCTGGCTCGGCTTTGGCCACACCGGTAGGCGAAATGGCCGGTTCTGGTTTGTCGGCTGCTTTATCATCGCGCACTTCCCTATCCCTGAGCTCTTTATTATCACTCATTTGTTCATCGATTGCATTAGATTTGTCAGTCGCTGTAGGAGTGGTGTCCACCACAGCATTCACCGGAGATTTACTCTTATTATGAGCACTGATAGCACTTAGACTACTGTTGCCACCACTGCTACTATTACTACCACCACTAGTGTTAGCGTTCGGGTGTGGCTTCCCGTGACTCGACGGGTCACTCCTTACACCCGAGGGTGGACTGTCTTTACGAGACGCGTCCGCATTGGACTTATAATCGTTGCTATACTTGGGTTGCGAATCCATTTCATCTTTGCGTTTGTGGGCCATAGGAGGTTGTCGTCTATTAGAGTCGGTCATAGTTCGTTGCGGTTGTGGATTGTTATGCGATGACTGGTTATCGTCGGTATCATTCTTGGGGTAATAAGAACGTGACTCACCATAACCGGGCACCTGATCATCACGACGGCCGGGTTGGTCATCGCGATACTTATTATAGGATATAGCGTTGTTGGCGTTGGGAGTGGTGTACCGCTTGTCAGGATAACCGGCATTTGAATTCTTCGAGTGGAATGGATTGCCCGATCCCGACATTGGTCCGGACGACATGGGCTGTCGACCCCCACCTGACCGACCTGGAGGTCCACTATTGATATAGTTTGGGTTTGATGTTTGCGAGTTATTCATCCTCCGATCACTACGATTGTTACGATTATCGTTTCGGTTATCATTACGATTATCATTCCTATCGTTCCTCCTATTGTTCTGATTGTTATCCCTATCGGAAGGTCTGACAACAGCGCTGAACGCGTCCTCATCGTCGGCATCCTCTTTAGCGTATCGATCGAGTCGGCACTGATCGCCCTCTATATCGGCCGCTAATTTGTTGGCCAATTGGACTTTCTCTTCGTACTCTTTGCCATCGCCTTTAGGCAACGGACACCTGAATATATGACTACAGTTTAGACACAATCATTGGTAACAAATAACTCAAGACATACGTGTACTGTACGAGTGATGTATCGAAATCACTCTTCACTTGATACAAGTCCTCATTAACGCGGAACATGTCTTCGGCGGCCCAACCGTTTTGACCGGACGACGACGACAACCCGTTGTGATCTTCGAGAGCACCCAAATCGTCACCACTATCTCCCATCCCATCCCAGGGAACCAACTCTTTATCTCTGCTTAAAGATCGCGAATCAAAACGACTTATCTCTGTATCGGTCAACATATGTCCTACAATTGTAAACAATATAAACTCATAAATATATAATCAATTATCACAACAATTAGTGTCCAAACCTTTATTAGTGGCGTAATTCATGTCCACATTGATTGCGTGAAGTTTGACGACATCGGAAAAGTTAAAGATATCTCGCGGTAGCACCTGATTGTTGGCCTGAAGACTGGCCAATAAAGTACCGATGTTTGAGCCGGCAATGGACGCCATATTTGTGTCAATTTTGGTCACATAATCGATAACTAATTCAAACTAAAAAACAAACAAAAAGTATTAAAACATATAAATGATATGCAATGAGAGAGACATACATCGGGAGAGAAGGTGCGCAACACTCCCTCGTATTTGTTGCCGTCTTTGGTCTCTATATGTACGAGACATCCGACCAAAGATGTGGTGCAATGTATAATACGGCCGTTTCGGTAGACGCCTTCAATGCCGCCATCTTTATCCATGACTGGCGCCGGCTTTTGTCGCATTTGAGGCTTACTATTGGACACAAACAGAAAGCAAGTGATTAGTGATAAAGGCATGACATAAGCGATGGTCACTTCACATACTTATTAATGCTTTGCAATGAGTTGTTGCTGTTGTGTGTAATCGGAGGACGATTTTTGTTACGTTTGACGTTTGGATTCATTATTACAAACAATTTGTTGGGAAACTAATTGTTATTACAATTGATTTGTAATCAAAACAAAAACAATTGATTGAAAGTCAATGAGAGGTATCTCTCTCTCGAGAGAGAGCGAAGAGAGAGTAATAATAATAATAACAATAAGAAAATGTTTGAGTCTTTTTCACGACAACACCAGTGAATGAGACATTAAATTAGTGGATCAATTGAATTGAGATTATCATTAGAGATGTGGCGGTAATGATAGTTGAGTTGTTGTCTCAAATGGCAACAACTCATAGATGGTTTGGACAGTAGGTATGGGTGATGAGACGGTCTCTGTCTGACCCGATAGTGTGGACACTGTATGTATGTATGGTTTGTGTGGTCGGGAAGTGGTCACTGAGTGGTCAGTGATTCAATGGCTTAATAATCAATGTTTACAATTGAATGTTGAGTGTTGTTTGGGTGAAGACAATCGCCAGTCAACCATCGATTGGTGTCAACACAAGTGAATGCACTTTAAATCGTCGTATGAATACATCAATACTCGCACAGTGTGTCACTCACACACACTATCACACACTTCTATCCCTCTCTTGAACAGCCATTCAGTTTTTGAGTCAAACAAATGGTTGAACTTATAATATGGCGATCATTGATGACCCCATCGCTCACTATAATCGGCGCCACACATGCGCTTTAGCCCGCCCTTACGCTCCAGCATATAGTGCTGGTTATAAAGTTAAGTCTATGCGGCGCCGATTGCCGACTGTTTTGCTGTGTATTCAAAAAACTTTTGCTATACTTTTATACAGTTTTTATACCTTAACTAGTGTTCACTTACTCTGCAATTTATTAATGATTTTTAATTTAAATTAATTTAATTTAATAAAATTTAGTTAAAATATTAAATTTAATTACAAATACTATTAGTAAATTGATATAAAAACTTAAGTTTATAAGTTATCTAGGATAATTTTGTATGCGCTATATAAAGTTTAGTTTGCTTATGAATCATAAGTTATGAAACTAATTTGAACCAGACTAGTTTTTAAAATTAAAAATTAAGAATTTATAAAACTTATCTAGGTAGATGTTTAAATTGTATATTATATGGTATATATATTACTTTTTAAATGAATTATAATTTTAATAATTTAATAAAATTATTTCAAAATTTAAGAACTGGTCTAGGTTGTTAGTTAATTGAAGCATGTAGAATATATTCTTAATCTATGTGGATAATATGAAACTATATGAGTTGAATTATTTTATATAATTAAAAATTCATGATCACATTGAATAAATTTATTAAATTAGATTAAAATGTTTGTAATTTATAAGCCAAAAAAAGGTTAAATAAAAACCAACAGGACCATTTAATGATAGTGTAAATCAAGCACTTTTGAACTCGAGGTCGGTTTTCTGGGCCACTGCGGGCTGTTCTGCCCGCCTATTGGCCCGAACGGCAATCTCATCGTCGCGTCTCCAGGGCTTAGGTTTACTGACTTTGAATGACTTGGCCTTATCGGCCGAATCGGACGAATCATAGTTGATGACCGGCATAGTTCGGGTGTCTATAAGCTCGGGATCATTGTTCAAGTCATTGTACTGATAAATCGCTGATCCCTTCAATCGCCTAAGCCGTCCCCCACTGGCCACTGGTAGACACCAACATATATGACAGTAAAGTGTGATTAAATTGATCCAGTAACTAATTTTCATGTTTAAATTGGTATTTAACTTTAAATTAAATATAATTTATTTATTTTAAAACAATAATAAACATTACTGTCCCATATGTAAGGCATAGTTAAACACTATATATACCTAACGATGTAATTATAATTTGTTAACTAATGTATATTTATTAACATTCAAATTAATTAAAAATATTTAAATATTTAATTAGTAAATAAAACAATTTGTGATTTATTAGTTAATTTTTATAAAACTTTACAAACTTTACACTTTACAATTTATATAGTTTTTAAAATTTAAAAAAAATTAAACCCAATTAAACGGAAAGTTATTGTTAAGTCTATGCGCCGCCGATTGCCTACTATTTTGCTGTAATCAAAAACTTTTGCTTTATTTTTATACCTTAACTAGAGTTCACTTACTATACAATTTATTAATGGTTTATAAATTAATTCAATTTAATAAAAATGAGTTAAAACATCAAATTTAATTACAACTACTATTAGTAAATTGATATATAACTTTACAACTGTTTAAACTTTAACTTATCTAGGCTAATTTTATATGCTTACATTAAAAAAAAGTTTAGTTTGCTTATGGAACTAAATTGTACAAGACCAATTTTTAAATTAAAAATTAAAAATTAATAAAACTTATCTAGGTAGATGTTCAAATTGTATATTATATAATACATGTAATGATTATATTTTTATATTATTTATATATAATTTTAATAAATTAATAAAATTAATTCAAAATTGGAGAACTGATCTAGGTGGTTAGTCAATTCACAGTATGTAGAATATATTGATAATCTATGTAAATCATATATGAAACCAAATCAATTATTTTAAATAATAAAAAATTTATAATTACATTGTATAACTTTATTAAATTAGATTAAAATGTTTTTGTTTTATAATTGATTAACCAAAAAAAAAAGAGTTAAACATGAACAACCGGATCATTTAATGATAGTGTAAGTCAAGCACTTTTGAACTCGAGGTCAGTTTTCTGGGGTATTGCGGGCTGTTCTGCGCGACTATTAATCCGGGCGGCCCCCTCGCCGTCGTTTCGCCACGGCTTAGGTTTACTAACTTTAAATGTCTTGGACTTATCGGCAGAATCATCCGAATCATAGTTGGTCACCGGCATAGTTCGGATGTCTATAAGTTCGGGCTCATTATTCATATGCTGGTAAAGCGCCGATCCCTTCAATCGCCTAAGCGCTCCCCCACCGGCCACTGGTAGACACCAACATATATGACAGTAAAGTGTGATTAAATTGATCCAGTAACTAATTTTCATGTTCAAATTGGTGACTAATTTTAAATTAAATATTATTTATTTATTTTAAAACAATAATAAACATTACTGTCCCATATGTAAGGCATAGTTAAACACTATATATACCTAACG
>JAQIWK010001392.1:0-10671 GCA_034695265.1 Dissorhina ornata
ACAGATGTGATGATGACATGTACTGTTCAATTGGGAGCACAGGGATGATGGGATGGGATATATGGGATGGTTTTGACATCACATCCTATATATAGATTTGTGGTTAACAGGCATTCACACTGAAAAAACATTATTAGATATTATATAAGTTTTGTATAATAACTAAGTATAAGAGTGTCAGTGACTATGAATTTTGTTGATTTAAAAAATGTTTTTCTCAAAAATTTCTTTGACATAAAAATATTTATAAATATATTTTTAAAAATATAATTTATTTTTAGTAATTATATGTTTCGTAATGACAAACATGTATTGAAAAGAAAATATTGATAAACCATTTGTTAAAATTAAATATTACTAACAATTTTTTAAGAAATATTATAATCAGTTAATCATTAAGTTTTGAATTTAGGGCTAAACTTTTTTTTTATTTAATGCTTAAGTAGTTTGAAATTTATTTATTCATTTATTTGTTTACTATTAGGATAAATGAGCGAGTTTGTTATAAAAAATAAACCAGTGAGTGCTACTAGTATATTTGCAAATAATATATACATTAAATATATTGTGATATTTATAGATAATATAATTTTTTGTGAACAATAAATAAAGTTAGGGAATGGTATTTAAATTAGTTGTTTGTTGCCGGTGCTCACTACTGCCTATGACCTCAATCTATTTTCAACATTTTGCATACTCTCTCCCCCCTTCTCTCAGTCTCTCTCTCTCTCTCTCTCTCTCTCTCTCTCTCCCTCTCTTAATCACAGTCTCTCTTTCTCTCCCTCTCTTACTCATAGTCTCTCTCTCTCTCTCTCTCTCTCTCTCTCTCTCTCTCTCTCTCTCATCAGTCAACTGTAAGAGATGTAGAGAAAAAAGTTGTTACACTTTAAAAAAAATTGTACATTTTTTTGTGTAACTTTTACTTTCACTGGTATTATTCTCGACTGTAGTAATAAATTTGACTCAAAAAATAACAACAAATATATTATTTTTTAAATAAAAGTTTTAAATAGTTTTTTATTATATTTGACTTTAAGAGAAATGTTTGCCAATAGAAATGTAAATTTAAATTAGTCCTCAAAAAATAAAAACAAAAAAAGTAAAATATATAACACTTTTTCAACATTTGAAAAGTGAAAGTAATATATAAAACAATTAATTTTCTGTTTGTTTTATAAGTGTATTACATAATTAACTGTATAAACGACTGACTGGTATTAGTTTTATTTAATTTAGTTTTTTGTTTTGTTTTTATTAGTTTTCAAAATGTTTTTGTTGTTGAAATTTCTTTGAAAAATACTTTTTTTCATTTGAAAACTTTGTTTTTCACACCAAAACAACAGATAATCTTTTGAAAACATCATTAAATCACTTGATATTTAATATAATTTACAGCGTATTTTGTTTGGCTTAAGTTTGGCGACTGATTGCTTAAATTATTGCCTAATTATAGTCTTAAACTTAAAATAATATATTTATGTTATACTATATATAAATTTTATTTTTAAAATATAATATGATATAATATAATCATTAATTATATTAATAAATTTATATTAAATTTTTAAATTATTATATTAAATTTGACTGTCATTTGAATGTCAAACAAAAAATTTCACTATACTTTGGAAGTTAATTCCAGAATAGCTTTCTCTCTCTCTCTCTCTCTCTCTCTCTCTCTCTCTCTCTCTCTCTCATGAGATATGTTTAATAACATAGATATGAAAAATCTTATGTCAGTTTAATTTACAATTAAATAATAGTTTGTATAAAAACAATAAAAATAAAATTAATAAAAAATATAAACAAATTATTAAAACAATTTTTGAAAAATATTTTATTAGTTTTGTGTTAAATTGGATACAAAACTCATATGTTTTAACAAAACTCAAACAAATTGCATAACAAAAACATTATTTTTGCTATAATTTTGAAAATATTTGTAATAATCAGACAAATTCTTGCGACAATTACTTGTTTAAAGATTTGTGAAATAATTTAACAGATAATTAAATTATTTTATAAAATTTTAAAGAGATGTTTAAAAAATAAAAGTAAATTTTTATTGAATATAAAAATAAATAAATACAAAAAAAAACTTTTATAAGTTATAGCTCTCTGTATTAAGAAAACAAATTTTGTTAGAAATAATTAAATTTATGAATTTATTTGTCAAATATTTTTGTTATTATTGTTGTTTTGAGTTAAATTTATTTTACTTGCTATTTCACAAAATTATATTACTTTAAATTTTTTATTTTATTGTAATATATTTACAATAATTTTATTATTATTTTCTGTTTAAATGAGTGAAGAGACTTTTTTTTAAAGTTTTTAAACAAAATTTTATTTGTATTTTTTATTTACTGATTATTTGATTTGCTAAGTCTTACTTTCTTTCTTTCAACACTTATATCTCAATACTTATCACTACATGACTGGTAGGCAAAGACAAAGACAGTGACAAAGAGATACCAATGTGTTAAACAAACAACAAAAACAAATGAATTGCTTTAAAGTTTTATTTTTAGTATTTTATTATTTTATTTTTAAAAAATTTTGTGTTCACTTTGCACTTCACTATTTTGCATACTCTCTCTCTCTCTCTCTCCACAAAATGCTTTTTTGCCTAATATTTACTGAGAGAGAGAGAGAGACTTTTTTTTGACAATCCGTACAAACATTTATGTGTCTATTGTTTAATACATATTTTTTAAAAATCAAGAAAAACTTTAAATTTGTTTATTAAATATAATTTTTAATATGAATTTCAATCAATCAAAATAATACAAATAAACTAGAAATACATACAAAATATATTACCAATAGCACCTAGATCATTACTAATTAATATATTAATAGCAGCACAAAATTAATATAATACAATAAAATGGATTAATTTATATTAGGAATAAAACTTTATTAAAACTTAATTAATATAAAATGTACTTGTTTATTTTGTCTATAGCCGAGGCTGCCGGCCCCGTCCAGCCCGACCACAAGAGTGAGGACAGTGGTAGTGTGATGTACCCGAGTTCGGCCGGTACTGGACAACAGCCGACCGCAAACCATCAACAACAGCAACAATTACAGCAACGCTATCGGGTGTCAACCACTGGTGGCCAACAGCAGCAGCAGTCAACTGTCGGCACAATATACTCGCAAATAAGCGCACCGACGGTCAACACCACCACCACCTCATCGTTGTCCGCCGCACAACAACTACAACAATCACACCAACAGCCGTCGGCCGTCCAGTCCTGGCTGTGCACAGAAAAGTCATCCATTTATACCCCGCTATTGAATATATTGGGCACTTCTTCGCCTCAACAACAACTGTCCACTGTTTGCCAACAACAACAACAGTCCCAACAATCGCAACATATGGTTATCGGTGACCTCACGTCCGCCGACTATGAGTCGCCGCCAGAGATTGGCTTCTCGACCGCCGAAGCGCTGTTTGGACCGCAATTTGGCGATAGTTTTGCGGCTACGATGCGTCCGCCGCCCATCTATACCAGTCAGTCGTCGGCCGGTATGTGCGGCGTATCGCAAGACAACGGCATCGGCGGTACTGTCGTGGGCGCAGCTGTGGCCACACTTGTCACACCACTTGTCTCGACAACAATGAGTGGCGACGATATATTCAGCCGTTTAGGCGGTCAATGCATTACCACATCCGCACAACAGCAACAACAACAGCTGCCGAAGTACCAGTGGTCGACATACACGACCACTTCGGCCGGTCCCACACTTCATACATCAGACTATGGCGTCGGTATGGGTACCAGTGGTGGACAGTTGGCCACTATTGTGCCCAAACAAGAACCGATGGGTGTGTCGGACACGGCATACGTAATCACAGCGGCCAGTATATCGCCGTCAAGTGTTAGCCAACAATCTCAACAACAGCCGCAAACATCGGGCACAATACCGGCCACATTAGCCGAGTATAACCAGTCGACCAGCAAAGGACACGAGATACTAAGCCAGGCCTATCAAAACAGTCCGATACCATTAAAACTGATTCCAGTAAAAGCCCGCAAATACCCGAACCGGCCATCGAAAACGCCAGTCCACGAGCGGCCGTACGCCTGTCCTATCGAGTCATGCGATCGACGGTTTTCCCGATCGGATGAACTGACCCGACACATCCGTATACATACGGGACAAAAGCCGTTTCAGTGCCGCATCTGTATGCGCTCATTCAGCCGATCTGACCACTTGACCACTCATGTCCGGACACATACGGGCGAAAAGCCATTTTCATGCGATCTTTGCGGCCGAAAGTTTGCCAGAAGTGATGAAAAGAAAAGGCACGCGAAGGTACACCTCAAACAAAAAATTAAACGCGAGGCCCGATCGGGTGGTGGCCATCACTCACGCGATAGTAATAACAATAATCAGTCACATCCGACGTCGTCATCCGCCTCAACATCGTCGGCCACAATCACCTCTTCGTCGGCTACACACCATCGCCAGCAACAACAACAACACCATAGCGTCGGCGGCGGCGGCAGTACTGGTGGCCAACAACAAGTGTCTAGTCTGTGTCCGGTCACTTTAACAGGTTTGCCTCTAACTGATCCCAATCAATACACCATGACTATCGTCACGACAACTGCCTTACAATGAGAAATGAAATACATTTTTAAAAATTATTGAATTAAATATATTTATAATAAAAAAAACTAATGATTTATATAATTAGTTAATTAATTAAGCGATCATTTCATTCATGAATTTAATTAATTAATTAATAATCAATTGATATCTTCATTAAGTTTTTTTAGACACAAAAAAAATATTTATATATGAAAAACATATTTTATTATATAAATTGACAAAAAAAAATAAATATTAAGACTTCAGAGACGATAAGACAAGAGATTATAAAATTAATGTTTTAATTATTAATTTAATTAAAAGTTATATTAATTGATAATTTAAATTAAAACACAAAATACATATATATTTTTTAAATATAAAAAATTGTTTGTCAGGAAAAGGGTGAGAGAAAGTTAAAAAATTAAAAATACACAAAATTTAATTACAAATAAAATTAAAATTAATATATAATTACAAAATATTACAAAAATACAAATATAAAATATAAATTTATAATAATTTTTGTTTTACTGTTGAGCTAAATATTAGTTAATATTATGTTTATTTATATTTAAATAAACATTTTAAACGCACAGTTAGACTAACGTAGTATTGAGTGACAAAATAAAACTGTTTTTTATCTTGGCTATAAATAAATTTTAATTATATTTATTAATATATTTAGTTAACACATAATTAAATTATATTATCGGGAAGGTTTGCAATATTATATTAAACAAACAGTGAGTTTAAATTAGCTAGTTAATAAATAACACAAACAAAATTAGTGCCACAATTTATTTACCAGGATAATTTATATATATATAAATACGAGTGATACTGATAATGTGACAATACCTGAGAAAAATATTTAACAAACAAAAAAATATATATAAATATTAATATAATTATAAAATATCAATCAATACGGATAGGTTTAAATAAAATTGCCTTGGAGTGTATTTAGTGTCTATAACTATACAAATGGTCAACTACTGCCAAAATATTATCATGATAATATATAAATTTACCAGTGCCATTGGCAAAACACCACCTTACACACATTTTAAATATTGTTTTCAAATACAATATATTTATGACATTTATTAATACCAGTTATTTATTATAACTATTTGTTGTCTTATTTATTATAATAAAAATTTTAATTAATAGACTTTTAGCTAGATATTAAACTTTTAGATATTTGTTAATCAGTTATTAATATATAAATATATTTAGAATTTTATAAATAAATAAATATATAGTTAATTAATGTAATATTTAAATATTTTGCACACAAAACTACTTTTAAACAATTAATAGTTTACTCGTTTATATAAATTTTTTTAATTAAAAATTTTAATTAAATTAAAATTTTAAACAATTTGTTTTAATTTTCTATTTAAACACAAAAATATTTATACAAAATAACTAGACTTTTACTATAAGACACATGAAAAAAAATTGATACACTTTTTAAAAACTAATTTCACATTAAAAATAGCATTTTTAGCACAAATTTCTTGTTGTTTTTGTTTGAAATGTTTGGTAAAAAAAATATTTTTCAGTTTAAAGAGAGAAAGTCGGACCCAAATGTTGTGCAATAAGTTATATAACTTATAATATAAATGTATTTAAAAATAGATATTTAAAAACACAGTATTTTTCACTACATTTTTGTAAACTTTTTATTTTTGTTGAATATTTTTTTCCCGAAAAATATTTATGTTTTAAAACAATTTTTTTAAGTATTAAGCGATCGATCACTCCATACATACCACTCCACCCCCTTTTGACACAAACAGATATTATTGTCATTTATAACTCAATTAAATTAAAATTATATTTAAAATTTAAAAATACAAATATTTAGTATACAATAAATTAATTTTATCTAAAATTAATGAATTTATTTAAAATATTAGTTAAACAACTAAAATTGTATCCAAAAATTATTTGGTGCTTTTAGGTTTGAAAATTTATAAATAATTTAAAAATTAAATTAGTTATAAAATTAATTTATATTTTTACACACAAACTAGGTTAAATTGCAAATTAAAACAATAATTTATAAGTTATTAAAGTTTGACTAAAACTTATCTCTCACTCCCTTTCAAACACACAAAACCAAACAAATTATATTAAATTTACTTTTAATTTCAAAATATATATTAAATATTTAAAATAATTATAATATAATTTCTAAACCGGTGGCCATATAAAGTGAATACCAAAAAATTAATGTTTTAATTAATTAATTAATAATTAAAACATAGATTTTTTTAAACAAGACACTTGACAATAAGATTTTGGATAATTTTTTTACAAATTTAAATATAAGACACAATTTTTAATTTTCAAATAATTAAATATATATAATTATTCATATATATGTATTGAACTATTTTGGCTATGTTTATAACAAATATATATATATATACTAGATTATTATTAGTATAAATTAAAAAACAATTATTATTGTTATAAATATAAAAACAAACAAGATTTTAATGTTATCACCCATTTTTTAAAATAATTAAAAATTTGTCATATAATTGTAATTTTGGTGTAAATATATTATATTTTTAAATAGTTTTTTCAAATTAATTATAAATATATAAATATATATATTTTAAAAAATAAATAACTATTTGATATAATAATAATAATAATTTGACAATTTAATTTAATTGTTTAATTTGTGTATTTAGTTGTCATTTTAATCGCTTAAATCCCTATCTCTTTCTAATTGCATTTATAAATATTTATATTATTATTATTAACTTTGAATAATTTTTATTAAATTAATTTGTCAATTATAAACCATTCATCAAACAAACAATTTTTAATTGACAATTTTAATTACAAATTAATTTAAAATAATTTTAATTTTATTGTAAAACACAAACACAAAACTTTAAATCCGGTGATAAAAACACACAAATTAATGTTGACTTTTAAATATTACAATTAAAACACATTATTATTATAAATATTATTAAATTAATTATAAATTTCATGTTTTTTAAAATAAAAATAAAAACCAATTATATTGTATTATTAATTTTATTATGTTTATTATTTTATTATTATTTAACTTATATAAATACCAAATGTATATTAATTTTTTAAAATTTAATTAATAATAATACATTATTTTGAAAAAACAAAAATTTGTTTAAATTTAAGATATTTATTTAAATTTAAATGTTATTAAAAAACTAATTTATTAACTTATTGACAAACAAATACTTAAATTATAACTAAAATATTTAATTTATTTAATATTAATTACAAATTACATAAAAACAATTACACAAATTAACGCACATTTTATAATACAAAGTAACAAAATAAAACTCAAATTTATAAATGTTAATAATTTTATTTAATTATTTATTTAAGTAAATTAACAAAATTTTATAACAAATAGTTATTAATATATTACTACTTAAACTAAACAAACAAACAAAAAACTATACAGGGTTTTAATTGATTGATTGACTTAATTTAATTAATTTTAATTAATAATTTATATTTATAATTTTGTTTTTAATGCTGTTATTAATTATTTATTTCTTGTTAACTAATATATTTGTAAATTTATTTCAAACCTATAAATAAACATAATCATACCATGTATTAATTCATATTATATATTTAATTAATTTAATTTGTAAATTATTTTATATCCTGAATATAATTATCATCCAAAAGTGAAACACAAATATCATTATAATTATTGTATAATTTTATTACATATTTATCACTAATTTTTACATAACTTTTAAATCCTTTCTAATAATAATAACACAAAATTATAACATTTTATTATATAATTGTATTTATTATTATAATTATAATATCATTACTATATATTATATTCTCAATCTCTATCCTGTTTTATAAATAAATTATATTTAATTATATATAAATAATATTATATATATAAATAATTTTAATATTATTTGTAATAATTGTTATTATAAATGTTACCAAGATAAAAATAATAAACCGATTGTGAAAATAAAATAAAACCAAAAATAACAATAAATTATATTAATTAAAAATATTTTGCTTTAATTAATTAATTTCTTTAATATAAACTAAATTAAACATAACATTTATTATAATTTATATATCTATACAAAAGGATTTATAATAATAATTTAATCAATTTTACCTTGAAGTCAAATTAATGCAAGTTTTATTTATTTATTAAAATTATGATTAAATAAAATTTTAGTTTAAATGTCAATAAATTAATAATATAATTTTCGCTTTTAATTAAGGTTATAATTATTTTATATAAACTAATTTTAAATTAATATAATCATTTCAATCAGGTAAGTCAAATTAATTCACCAAGAATATTTTTTTTGGGTAATTGTAACATATAAATAATATTTTAAAATATATAAAACTAAATTAAATACATTTATTAATTGAAAAACAACTCACATATTAAAAGTATAAAGTTTTAATACAATTAATGTGTTTTAGGGCATAAAATAGCAAAAATAAAAAACTTTGTTAAATAAATTAACTAATTTGCGCAAGGTCATAAATATTTAATATAAAAATATTAACATATTTTTTATTGTCTCATCTATTCATACATTAATTTAATGAATGAATTAGTAATAAAAAAATAATATTTAATATAAATTCTTGTATTATATGCTAAATAATTTGTAATATAAATTACAAAGTATAGCACTGGTATATACAGGTATTACCCACATCAATTATTAAGTTTAATGTGTTACATAACTATTGTTACATTTTATTTATTTATTTTAATATTTTGCAATATTATAATCCTCTATTATAATTAATTATTTAATAATTTTATTTATTTTTTAATTACAACTTATAATTTTAAATACAAATAATTATTTTGGCAATTAATTTATATTTACTGTATTTTTAACTAAAAACTATCAAGATCAACTTAAAATAAATTCGTATTAAATTCTTTGTTTAATTTTCAATTTGGTATTGTCAATTAAAATTATTATCAACCTATAATTTTTATTAAAAGTTATTATACAAATGTTGACTGTTTTGCAGGAAAGTAAGCTTTCAGTTGTTTTAAAATTTATTGTTTAAATATACTGTAGAAAGTATTAATGATAGTATCAAGATATGTATAATTTAATAACAAGAACAATTTTTTTGTAAAAAAAATTAACAAGAATAATTTAAAATTTATAAATATATATATAAAATAAAAATTTTCCATAGATTTTATAAAGTTATAATATTTGCTAGAATATTATTAGCAAGTAGAAAATTTATTGATTACAATATACATTATATGAAACTAACATAGTAAGTGTTCAAATAAATTTACTTTTAATACTGTATATACGGTATATATAAATATATAATTTTGCTATTTTTAGATAAACATTACTTTATAGTGTTTGCTATTAATTCAATGATAAGTTTTATTTTATTGTCATTTAATCGCATAAAATATTATATAAATAAATATATTTATTATTACTAAATATAGACTATCAGTGCTTAACTGTATGACCAAACACTCGTCCAAAACATTCATTTGTCTAATTAAACAACTAATATATTGAATATTCAAATAGTTTCACTTTTATTGGTATAATATATTAGATAATATTTAATTATTTATTTGTTATAATTGTTAAGTAGGTTAATTAAATAATATTGTTAACTTTTTATTAAAGTATTAATTAGAAAAATATATTTTTTGAATATTTTTATTTTAATTTATAATTAATATATATTATATAAAAATATATATTTAATATTTTTATATTAATAGCACACATTTACTATACATGTGTATGGTTTATAAATATAGATACTTGGTTAATACTGGGTGTTTGATTTATTTAACATAATATAATATGTTCTTTGAATTTAGTTTTATTATATTAATTATGTGGGGGTTTATAGGGATAGAGAGTTATATTTACATAATTATTATGTCATATAATGTATGAGTTTGAGAGAGAGAGAGAGAGAGAGAGAGAGAGAGAGAGAGAGAGAGTAGTGACAATAAAATTATTTGTAAAA
>JAQIWK010001393.1:0-10671 GCA_034695265.1 Dissorhina ornata
ACAAAAGGGGGACATTTGATAGCAAAGGGTGTCTCAGCTTTCGCTTTGGGATCGTATACTGAAGTCAATACAAAGGCGTAAAATAATTTGAACATAAAATCAATATGTATTCAACAAATTTTAATTAAGTTTTAATAAAATTTTTGTAAAAATAAATAACATTTTAATTAAATTTTAAAAAATATATTTAAAATAATTTTGATATTAAGTGTTTGGGGCTTAATATGTGGTTCCTATATATCATACCATTTATATTTTTGCCGCATAACTAGTCAAACGTTTAAATGTGTTTTTCATTGTTGATTCAACCGATGATGCCGTGAATATAATCATTAAAAACAATATCAAACACAATATTAAAGCATAAAATAAAATTAATTTAACAACCAAAACAGCCCTGGTTACCATCACCATAAATATCAACACCACTACTATTAGGCCCAACAATAGCCACACAGACAGCAAGTATTTGGACCAATAAGTTATGTTATAGTTATGTATTTCAACACACAATGCATTCAATGATTTTAACAATTCATATAATTTATATTCATTGAAATGATTGCCACAATTTTCAATCTTGGTATTAATTAAATTAATTTTAATTTTCAAATATAAACACATCAAATAAAAGTAAGCTAATTGCCATAAAAGTATGTTAAAGTTTTGATAGGATGCTAAAGCAAGTAACAAGGTGTTGGGTACCCCATACACTATACACTCAAATAGTGTACATTTTATACAATAAACGTATAAACATATCAAACCAAATATATGAGTGGTTCGTGAGGTTATAATCTGAGTTAAAGTGAATATTGTTTGAGATTTTTGTATAAATTTTAGTAAAACTGATGGGTCGGACAGTCCCAGACTATCAGGTGTAGCCAAACCAGATATAACGCCAAATACTCGCATAAATGTTGGTTCAATTTGCATGAAATGGTTATAAAAATAAGTGATCTGGATACTAATGATGTGTAAACTAAACAAGGTAGCTCCTGATTTAAAATAATACTTAAGCCCAACCAAACGAGTGGCGTCACCTAATATTAATTGCCATATGTATTGGTCATCTCGTATTTGAAACAATACTATTTGCATTAATAAATATAGCCATATAGTTGTACTTACTATAACTGGATGTGATAGCCAGGGTCGATTTAAACCTGAATTAGATGATGACAATTTGAAACATAATCCTATCTTGTATAATTGACTATGAGCATATTCAATTTGTATATACTCTGGTAATAATTTATTACACTTTAACGTTTCGATTGCCATTACTAATGAAAATATGTAATAACATTAAAAGTTTTATAAATACAAAATACAATTAATATAATTAAGTTTATAAGTACTTGCCTCAACAGACAGATAAATGAATTAATAAAATATTTAATTATTTACCAACCACCTAATTAATGCTATTTATATATTATGTTATATAAATTGTGTTACTATCACTTCATCTACAATAAAAATAATTTACCTACACCTACAAAATGATAATTTTATATTATTAATGTTAATATTTTTCAATAATATTATTCAATATATTAATAGAAAATATAATTGTATATTCTTTTAATATATTATAATGTTTTAATAGAATGTATTAATTATATTTAAATAATAGAATCATTATTAACAATTATAACTATAAACTTGTACAAATAGTAATAACTAAATATGGCAGCTAAATAATATATTTATAAATTTATTTAACTTTTGGTTAGTCAAGTCTTTTAAATGATAGGGCCAAATGAATTAGGTATTAAAATGTGAGCAGGGTCATTTGTTAATACAATTAGAAGTATATTAATTATGTTGTAAATTAAATGAGCTTACTAATATTAATTTATAAAAATTAAATGGACAAATGCATTCCATTATAGAGAGTACAATAAGTAAATTATAACCATTATTATGAAATAAGCTTAATTACCATTATCTTAATTATTAAGTTTTATGAATAATATATATATAGCTATTAAATATAAAATCCTTACAAATGTAAGGATTTTATATATAAAAAAGCTTTAACGTTATCTATACCCGTATCATCAGATTAAAAAACTATTAATAAATATAATAACAAAATCTAGTAAGTAGGATAATATATTTATTTATTAAATTTGTTTTAAAAAAAACTTTCCATATCTTAAAAAAATTACACAAAAAATATGAAAAATATTAATTAAATTGTATTATTGATAAATGTCACACTGTTTATGTTTGTGTTTTGACAAATTATCTTGATAATTTTTCATTTTACAATAATTATGTTGAAAATTTTGACGGTGGTGCTTTAGATTTATAGTCTATATATATATAGCAATTTAATTAGTACAATAGTTTACAAGCTGAGAATAATTAAACTTATTTATAAATATAGCATATGAACTATTTATTAACATGGTATTTCTCACAAGCTAAGTGTATCATATGTAGTCAGCCGATTGATTTGGTTTAAATTTCATTGATTAGTTTAGTGAAAAATAAAAAATTGTCAAAAGTCTATGCAGTCTGTAGTGTTATACAGCATAGAGTACAGCACAGTGTGCAGTAATGCTATAATGCCATAGCAAACACTTTATTTACCCTCCTTTTTAACCCCCTTAATAATAATATGGGCCGCTTTAAGTAGTATTAAATTTTTCATTTTTTAATAAATTAATCAATGAAATTTAAACCAAATCAATCGGCTGACTACACATATAATACTTTACTCGTCAGTAAAAATTTTGCTAGACATAATTTTTATTTGAATGTGATACTTTTAAATATACTTTTGTTTTTTAACAAAGATAAAATAATTTTTATTCAAAATGTTTTCTGTGAGACTTATTCAGAGAGGGTGAGAGGGAGAGGGAGAGAGAGACTGAGAGAGAGAGAGAGAGAGAGAAAGACGAGTTTATTAATTATTTTATAAAAATTTATAACTTTTAAATACTATTTAAAATTGTTAAAAATATATTTATATATTTAAATTAAGTTTATAAATATATATAAATTGAGTATTATATTAATAAATTAGGTTACTAATATAAATATCTAAAAAATATACTGTGTGTAAATTAAAATTATACAAAACAAATAAAAATTATAATATTTATTTATTAACATATTTATAACAATCTGTTAATTTTTTTGTATTTTTAATGTTAATTTAAAATTGTGCTAATTTGTATTTATTTAAATTATTTTAAAGACATGATTAATTAGCATAACAATGTATACCTTGCTTATTATAATACAAGTTACATCTATACTACCAATTCTTGGTGTTGACATTTCCCAACTACCCATACCATTTCACAATGAATGGGATATTTCAACTCAAAAAGTTATTTGTAATTATATTTAATTTATTTTTAATAGAATATATTAATAGTACCTGGATTAAATACTGTTGTAAAAGTTACGCTTGAAAAAAAACTAGCTTGTTATATTTTAAATATATTAAAAATTTATTTGTTGAATTATACTAGTTAATAATTTTCTAGTAATAAGCTAACTTTGCTATTTGCATTTTATATCAGTTTTTAGTTATAATACAATCTCAATAAACATCTATAGTTAAACATCGCGCCCATAATGTGAGCGATACAAAAGTTTGTTAAAATTACATAAAGTTTTGCATAAGTTTTTTATATTATGAGTGCGATGTTTAACAATAGATGTTTATTAAGTTTATAAATATAACTATAATAAAAATGATCTAGCTCACCGGCAAGAATCTCGTACAACAAGTCACTATATCTGTGACGAGGGCTCATACTTTCGACATATAACACGAACGGAACTCGAATACCGGGATACTATTCAATGTAATCATGTTTACCAAAGTCCCATAAATTACACGGCTGTTGGACAGGTAGATGATGGCAGCAGTAAGTCTCGTAACAAAATACAACTTGAAGTAATTGATTCAACTTTTACCTTGCGCGATGTAAATGGTATGACATTATTTTATTTTATTTGCAATTAATTTATTTTGCCAAAAATTGCAATGTTTTATAATTTAAGGTGTATACCTCATACTTTAATTTTTTTAAAATAAAATTAACTAGACCTAGAGCAAATCTAAACTGATTGTAAAAATTATTATTTATATATTATTAAAATTTTTGTATAATTTAAAAATAAAAGATCTGCCTAGAAACTAGTAAAAGGTTTACAGTAGCTATACATTTCTCTTTTCTGTGTGCACGTTATACATTGTGAATTATGGTATTAATATTTAAATATTAAATATATTAATTTGTTTATTACTATTTAGGCACAGAATTATACAGTAATCTAGGTGTTGTAGTCAATGAGCCATGTTTAGGTGCCATAGTGTATATATACGGTTTTGGTGGCGTAACCCGAGGCTCCTGTACATCACCCACCGGTGTAACTGAAGTTAGTGTTATAAAGAGCGGGCTGTTTAGCGTACGGGGTGTTTGTGACTCAACGTGTTGGGGTAATGTCAATACGGTTTATAAGCCTGGTAAATTTGATACTAAAAGTATTGTTAAAAATAATAAGATTAATAATAAGCCTAATGACATGGAAGTGGAATATGAATTTGGTCATATTATAAATGAATATTAAATATATTAACTTTAATTGTTTTATTTGTAATGAGCATGACATATTTAACAACAATTGTTATTTTATATATAATTTAAATAATATTTATTTGAAATAATTATTAATTTAATATAATTGTTATATTATCATGTGTTATAAATTAATATTATAATGAACAAAAAATTCTAATTATATTTAATATAATAAAATTGAATATAATTATCTGTAAACTAATGTTTGTATAACAAATTATTAATTATAAAATAAATATTATTAAGCTATTTCTAACAAAATATATTAAAGATATAATAGTTAACATTTATAAAATTATAATACTTAATGGTTTATATTTATAAAATTATAATATTTAATGGTTTATATTTATAAAATTATAATATTTAATGGTTTATATTTATAAAATTATAATATTTAATAGTTTATATTAGAATTTCTACACTTGAGTTGAATATTATTTTGTAATTGTATTTAAAATTAATTTAAAAATTATGAATACAATTAAAACTAACAAATTGTTAGCACCGGATGTGCGGGTGGTTAGGGCGGGCAGTCATCTCTATTCAATTGGTCTATCATTACATCCATTTGATTCACGACACCATAGATACCCACTTCACAGACCATTCATTATATTTATAATTTCAATTCAAATGTTTATTAGATATTTAATTATTATATCAATGCCTCAAATGGGCCAAACATTTTACCTATGGATGGGTGATCCAGTGTATTTTATTGGCGGTTTCAAATACTAGGGTGCTATTTGTATTGATATAATTACAAGTATAGGTATTTTGTCACAATTACTTAATTATTATAATTATAAATGCGGTATAAAACCAAAAGATTTAGACGTTTTTCGTATGCTTTCGGGTTATATAACGCCTCAAAGTATTGGCATTTTTGATAAACAAATTGTTATAAAATTAATTAAAGAATCAAAAATGTGTTTTAAATTAACTGATATTTTAATGAAATTAATATTTTGTATTATACCTTGGCTCTCGTTGTTATCTTATTTGGGAAAAATATCATTAATTAATATAATTTTCATAGCAATACCTCATTCAATAGGTTGGGCTATAACTGGTTACTTTGTTTACCAGACAATTATTTGGCAATTTGTATATTATTTTATAATTGCTTATTACTTAAAACTTAAAATTGTTTCAATAAATAGTAAATTAAAAAATATTATAAGTTTCAATAAACAATATAAAGCATTATTCAATATAATGGTTAATATAATTAATAATTACAAAGAAATCAGTGAATACGACCAAAAATATTGGTCCAAATTTTTGGCTATAATTTGGATGACATTTAGTTCAATCATATCTTTACTATTGTATATAAATTTATTTGTAAATAACGATAAATTGTTTGCTAGATCATTATCATTTATGACTATGATATTTATAATTATTTTATTATTTATAATACATATATCATCTCAAATATATTTGCAAATTAATAAATCATACCAATTATTTAATTCATTGTATTGTCGATTAAATGGTTTTAATTTTTTAAATATTACATTTAAAGTAAGACTTTCTAACTTATAAATTGTAATTTATATTTTTAATTTAATTAATTTAATTGTTTATATCAATTAGTTATTTATATTAATTAAAAGAAATGCATTGAAATGTATTGGCTTTCATTGCTGGACACTATTTGTCATAAACTATTGGCGAGGATTTGAGGTATTATATTGTATTTTGTTATTATTTTAAATCATTTAATATTTATTTGATTATTATCATTTTAATTTAATAGATTATTTTATTGACAGCAATATTATTTTTGAAAATTATTCAATTTTTTAATTAAACATATTTCATATAATTTTAAACATAAACTTATTTTATTATAATTATATTAAGTAACTAAACTAATTTATACATAAATATCAATAATGATTATTAGTATTATAAATATTTTTGTTTATTTAACGTAAAAATATTAAATTATATAAACGCACGTTATTTTAATAATTAACTGAAATTAACTGGTTTATAATTATTAAATAATGATGTAAATATGCAATTAAAATGCAATTTAGTCTAATAATAATTGTAATGATTATTAAAATAATTTTTTTTAAAAATTCAATTAGTTGTTTATGGTTAATTAAATAAACATGCAAACTTATTGATTTAAACTACATAGTTTTAATTTTAGAATTATATTTAATAATATATTTTTAGTTATTATTTTAACTTTGTTTAATAAAATATTGATTAAATAACCAAAAATTACCTAAATAAATATATTTATATTATTTAGCTGCCATATTTAATTATTACTGTAGTTTTTAGTTATACTTGTTAATGATATTTCTATTATTTAAATAAATAGACAGAATGAAATAATAAAATATTTAATTTATTTGTCTGTTAAAGCAAGTACAATAAACTTAATTGTATTTTGTATTTTTAATAATTTTAATATTTTAATTTGAAAGTTATTACATATTTTCATAGGTACTAGCAATCAAAATGTTAAAGTGTAATAAATTACCACCAGATTATATGCAAATTGAATATGCTCATAGTCAATTGTACAAGATAGGATTATCTTTAAAATTATCATCATCTAATTTAAGTTTAAATCGACCTTGGCTATCACATCCAGTTATAGTTAGTACAACTATATGGCTATATTTATTGATGCAAATAGTATTGTTTCACATAAGAGATGACCAATACATATGGCAATTAGTATTAGGCAACGCCACTCGTTTGGTTGGGCTTAAGTATTATTTTAAAATAGGAGCTACCTTGTTTAGTTTACACATCATTAGTATCCAGATAATTTATTTATATAACCATTTCATGCAAATTAAACCAACATTTATGCAAATATTTAGCGTTATATCTGGTTTGGCTACACCTGATAGTCTGGGACTGTCCGACCCATCAGTTTTACTAAAATTTATACAAAAATCTCAAACAATATTCACTTTAACTCAGATTATAACCTCACGAACCACTCATATATTTGGTTTGATATGTTTATACGTTTATTGTATAAAATGTACACTATTTGAGTGTATAGTGTATGGGGTACCCAACACCTTGTTACTTGCTTTAGCATCCTATCAAAACTTTAACATACTTTTATGGCAATTAGTTTACTTTTATTTAATGTGTTTATATTTGAAAATTAAAATTAATTTAATTAATAATCAGATTGAAAATTGTGGACATCATTACAATGAATACAAATTATATGAATTGTTAAAATCATTGAATGCATTGTGTGTTGAAATACATAACTATAAGTTATAGTCTATAACATAACTTATTGGTCCAAATACTTGCTGTCTGTGTGGCTATTGCTGGGCCTAATAGTAGTGGTATTGATTTTTATGGTGATGATAACCAGGGCCTCGTTTCACAAAGGTACGTACGCATAAGTTACGTGAAAAGTTGAGCGTAAGTACAATTTTGCGTTTCACAAACAATCTGAGTGTGTTTTGTAAAGTTACGTTTACGACAAACTTAGGGACAAACTCTCTCACTTACGCCAACCATAAGTTAACCGTACGGTCAAAGTTTTTCACAAACTAGTTTAACACTTAAGTTAGGGTTAATATTTAGGAGAGCTTTATAGCCGCCTTATGTGTTGATTTGTATGGGAAAGTGTTCAAAGGATTGAATGCAGTGCACAGAGTGCGCACTGAGCATAGGCTACATAGCAATACACTGCTCTCTAAAACCAGTTTTTTGTGCGTAAAGTCACTAAGTTTACGAATTGTCTGAGCATTTTTGTGAAACACAAAATTTCTTACGGTTACGAAAATCATAAACTTATCCCTAACCCTAACCTACCTTACGATTGTTTGTGAAACGAGGCCCAGGGCTGCACTGATTGTTAAATTTATTTTATTTTATGCATTAATATTGTGTTTGATATTGTTTTTGATGATTATATTCACGGCATCATCGGTTGAATCAACAATGAAAAATACATTTAAACGTTTGACTACAGTGCGAGTGCTAACCTAGGATACAGGCCCTAGGGATCTGGGGATCTTAATCCTCAAATACAAACAAATAGTCTGTAGTTTTGTCGGAAAGATATAACTCGTATAACATATAGGAACCACATATTAAGCACAATTTATTTATAAAAAATTAATTAAAAGATTATTCATTTTTACAAAAATTTTATTAAAACTTAATTTAAATAAATATTGATTTTATGTATAAATAATTTTAAGCCTTTGTATTGACTTCAGTATACGATCCCAAAGCGAAAGCTGAGACACCCTTTGCTATCAAATGTCCCCCTTTTGTGGCAATCAATGCTTCGCCGGCTTTAACGCCTTCAACGGCCACTAAAACACCGACCGTTGAGTCCTTTTCGGCCATTGATTTCATGTCTAAACAGATATTAAACACTAATTAATATACAATTAATTCAATTCAATAAGTTTTACATACATTTGTCTTTCAAGTCATCTCTAAGTTGTTTCACTTCTTGAGTTTTATCGACTGATTTGATGTCATTTTTATGTCCCTCGATGTCAATGGCAGACCCGGCGGCCAATCCGTAGACATTAGTAATAGTGACCGATCGGTGGCCACTACTGACCTGAACAACGGTCGCTCCCATACCTCCGATGCCCTCAAGAATCACAAGTCTGTCAGAAGTGTTGAGTTCATTGACACGACTTTCCTTAACATCAGTTTTGGTGAGAAATGCTTTCAAAGTTTGGTTTGCATTCAATTCATTGCCAATACTTTTGATAACAAAATAATTTATTTAATTTTAATATAAATTAATAAAACATTTAATTAAATATTGACTTACTTTGAGAGGTAAGTGTTGGCAATGCTTTCCAAATCATCATTAGATTGGGTTATGGGTTGGGATGAGACCACAGCTAACACCACAACTAATACAGCAATTGTTGAAATCATTTTTATAATAAATTTTATTGTTTATTATTTTTAAAATAATAATTAATTATAGTTATTATATTCTTAATTTATAAAACAAAGTTGTTTCTGCTTATATACCAATTTTTATAACTATTTATCTTGGTAATTATTGATTAATTCAAAACACATATTACTTTTAGATAAATTTTAGTGCAATCAAATGATGAGTCATATAATATATTTAAAAAAATAAAACTTATAATTATATTTTTAGACCAAGATAAATAAATATGTAATTTACCTTGTTATAATTATCATGACACTTTTAAGATAATATTTTTTATACAACCAATGAAATCAAGTACCGAAAGTACTACTAATAAACATGTGTTTAAATTATTACACAATTGATATAAAATTATTGTTTTGACATAAAGTATATCAATGAACTGATTAAATTAGTTAACAAATATTTGAAAAAATTGATTAGTACCTTGCTAATTGATACATTATGTTTTTGGTTAGCTAGGTGAACCTATGCGATAAACCTAAAGCACTTTATTTGATAATTAAAAGTTAAAACTGATTATTAATCAAATAAATTAATTTTTTAAAACCAACTAGGTAAGTAGTTGTTACAAAATTTATATGCAATTTATATATCAATTTATCATGATAAGAAATATAATTTTAATAGTATAAATACAGCAAAATAATTGTTTATGAAACTTATAATAAACTTAATACTTATTAAAAAGTTATAATATCAAACATAAATTTAATTATAAAATGTCTGCACTTTTTTATATTTTGGTTTTAACCATCAGTTCAGTAGTCTTGGCATCGGATCCAGAATTACACCAATTCACGGAAAATTTAATTCAATCGTAAGTTTTATTTAAACTATATTTAAATATATTTTTAATTAAATCTCAATATAAAATAATAGACTGACACCAACCGGAGCTGATCTTAAATCCAATCAACTATTGCTTCAATTAATTAATGGCCAAAACTCGGCCTTAAAATCATTGATTGGAGACAACTCTCAGCATAGCTTTCAATTGAACATCACTTTTGAGGGAACCGTTACTATCGGCGCTCAAAGAAATACAGATAATAGGGTTCAGGTGTCCAACAAATACTTGGGAGGACTCGTCATCGCAGTCGGTGTCAA
>JAQIWK010001394.1:0-10671 GCA_034695265.1 Dissorhina ornata
TATTTATCATTACAGTTATCATAATATAATGATGAATTATTGTCAAGATTGTTTTATTTCTATATTAATAAATTGTTCGTTTAAAATTGTATTACAATTATATTTTAAATCAGTAAATGTTTAATTAACTTTGTTGAAAATTAAATATAAAATTTCCACCAACTCTGTCATCATATAATCTTATATATTGTTAATTATTTCAAAAAAATTAACAAGTTAATTAAGTTTTAAAAGCTATATTAGGTTAGCTATATTTATTGTCTAATAATAACTTTTCAAAAATCTTTTTAAAGTAATAAAAACTATAAGAAGAGTGAGAAATAATAGAAGAAAAGTCACTCAAATTGGATGTAATGGCAAATTCATAGACCGATTCAAAGACTTACAATCTAAATGACTTTTGCGAATGTGAATGACGTCCTGTCCATGGATTAGCGAATACATGTTACGGCCCGTCAGCTCATCGGATGAGTAGTTTAGTAAATCTGATACTCTGTTGGCATAGAGTGGACCCAAACAATCAGAAACAAAGAAATAATTAATAATATTATAATAACAATTTCGTTATAAAAAACAATTAGAAAAGTTTTTCAATCATTAGTTTTATGTCTCAAAATAATATTGAAACTAATTTGACAATTATTTTCAATTTTAAAGCATATTTCCTAAACTAATATCTATATACTAATCACGAATCCAATAAAAAACATTATTATAACATTAATTTTGTATCGATATATTGTGTATTAAATTTTGTCAGAACTCATTAAAACATATTATAAAAATAAAAATACAATTACAAAAATCATAAAAATAATTTCAAACATTATAATGATTTTATGAGAAAAGCTTTTACTTTAATTTTGAAAATATACAGACAGACAGACAGATAAATGACATACAATTAAATCAAAACGTGTTCAGTGAGACATACAAACAAAACAAAAAACAAACAAATAAATATATATTTTTCAAACACATCTGAATCTTAAGCTAACAATTGTAAGAATTATTTTTGTGTAAAAAGCAATTTCAATTAAAATAAATTTTTTAAAACTAAAAATAACTAATAAAACACAACTAATTATGTAATTTAACACTTTCTTTCCCTATTAAACTAATTGGATACAAAAATAAAACCAAAATTATAGCAAAAAACATATAAATCATAAATCTTTTGGTAGAGTTTGTGTGCATACCTGGGCTCGCAATGAGCTATTCTGAAGTCGAGAGCGAGTCGAGTGACAAACATATCGGGTTCAAGCCTTAACTCGTTGATTGATGGCGGGGGCAGTGCGATGGCCACGGCTACCAATCCCATAATCTTTGTGTGTCCGTTCGCATCACGCCGTTGCTGCTGTTGAGCGGGTGTTTCGGGTCGCAAGTGAGCGACAATATGTACCACACGATAGCCGCTGGACTTGAAGTGCTGACAACCCCTTTTGGTGAGCGTTGACTTCATCCTAATGCAGAATAGTCTCTCCATTGTGTCATTGGAACCGTTGGTTGTTATATGTGAATGAGAATTATTATACGGCGTTCCGACGTCCGACTCGTTACTGGCCGAAGAACCCACCGACGCCGGCGGTAATGGTGACGATGACAGGTGATGAGAGCCCGATGTACTCGCGCTTAAACCTGATTTGAATATATTTCAAATAATTTAAAAATAAGCTATTTTTATGACATTATTCTAAAATATTAAATAAAGTTATGAAGATTTTAAATTATTAACTTGTTCATAAAAAATATTTTTTGTGTATGATTAAAATTTGCTAATACACTTAACATATTTGTGCAAGTTTATTTTTAAAAAATAATGCAAAAAAGCGTTGAATTGATATAAAAATTTATATAAGTATTGATGAGAATTGGGTTTGTTTTATGTAAATAATAATAATATTAAGTAATGTTTTGGTTGGAAATAATTTATCCTAAAACAGACTTTGAAGATAAAGATAACATTTTATTGTTTTGATTTTTTCTCTGTTAGACAAACATCGCGTGAGGTTTATGTCGCGAAAAAATAACTTTTTTACTTTACATTCAGTAAATACCCTGAGCTTTGGTATGGGTATGGGATAGGAATCGCTAACTATAGATAAACACAGACATTAGATAACAACTTGCGGTCTGCGGTTTGGAGATATTGAGAGACAATTTCTGTATATAAATTATACGGTATATATATAACACAATATAAATGTTTTAAAATTTTATTATTTTATTTTTTGGTTGTTAGTTGTCTTTTATTTGATATTCTACTGCAATACCAATTGTTTAGTATTTACACAACTAATTGTGTTTACATTTTTTCTCGTTTTAAAGCTTACAGAAGAGGATAGATATAGAAAATAAAAAAGTTTATAAAACTTAAAATTCAGTGAATGTAACAATTTTTTCATACAATCTCTGTATTACTGACGACTCAATAGTGATGAATACGAATGAATTTCTCTAATATTCTGCTGTTTTGTTGTTATTATTATTGTTTAGTATTTATATATTTGTTAGCATAATATACACAAACAAAAAAACAATTGCGAGAATTGAATATAAAAATAGAGAGAGAGAGAGAGAGAGAGAGAGAGAGAGACTCGTGAATCCCTTTCATCACTTCCTTGTCAAGTGTGGTATCACTTCCTCAACGCATACCGAATGTGATAAACACTTAAACATTAGTTATTTTTTTGTGATTTAATATTCTGTTTTTCGTGTTGTTTTGCATTAAGTATTACTTTAGACGACATATCCAAACGAGTGGTTTAAACGGATGGTGTTATGTAATAGAGGGGGAGAGAGACATGTGGCGAAAAAGAGAGTAAGTAATAGAGAAAGACATACCTAATTGTTCAGCCAGTTCTGCGTGATCCTGTTGATGGGTGTAATCAAAAACACTCGAACCTGTCATCTCGACCTGCATTTATATAGTGAATAGATAAGCATCGGTTATATAGTCACTATTATTTGATTAGTTGCATAAGACAACAGACATAAAAGCAAACAAAAAATGTGAATATTTAAAGACATTATTTGACATTTTCTTTTAATGATTAGCGAAGCGATAATTATGTATAATTAGAAAAAAATAATTATTATAAAATATATACAAAAAATAAAGTTTTATATTTATTTATATATATATAAATCATTTCCTCTCATTTCCTCTCCATCCGAGAGATACGATAACTGTTGAGCCGAAAGCGTAATAACTTTTATTTTTGTTGGTGTAGTTGTTATCTTATTTTTTTTGCAAAAACTTAATTATAGTATAAAATTTTTTGATCGCTTTTTATTTATTTTATAATTATTAAAGCAAATGATAAGAATAGGAGAGACAACTTGCAGAGAGAGAGAGAGAGAGAGAGAGAGAGAGAGAGAGGAAATGGGATACAGAGGCCGTAAATTTGAGTTTTTTGAATATATAGTTTTATATTTATTTAATTTTATAGCTCCTCTCACTTTATTTTATACTATTTTATTTCATTCAACAACAAAAAACAATTTATTTATTTAGATTCAAACTACTAATAAATAATTACAAGTATAATTAGATAAATAGCAAACACATCGGTATGACATGTGTATAGAAGAGGATGAAGAACTGGTATAAAAAGGAAATTAATGTTATAATTACTTGACTTAATCCCAAATAGATAGAGACGGTCTCTGAGATGTAGAGGAAGCGTCCGTCGTGTCCCAATGCAAAGGCAAAACCGTCCAACGATTGCAGTATATGTGTACCTTGGTGAGATTCAAATAGATTGCCTGTATAGGAGATACAAATTTACAACTTTTAATAACAAACAAACTTTACAATTATATGATACAAAGGGTTTTGTAATTTATACAAAATTGTTATTATGTTAATTTAAAATATCAAATACTTTGTCTTTTTTATAATCCAATTCATTATATATTCATATAATTAGATATATTTCAATCATTTCTGGTTATTATAATAATTTCCTTTAATTTAGTACTATATTTGTAGTACTGATTGGGAGAGTAAGTGAATGAGAGAGTGGGAGAGAGAGATAGTGATTGTCTTAATGTTGACAAATCACTGAATCATTTATTCATTTATTCTGTGACTCTTCTGATTGTTTGGGTCGCAAAACGATAACAAGAGAAGGAAATTATAGCCCAAATAAATACGATGAAAGTCAACGAAGAGGAAAGAGCGGGTCGAGTGAGTGTTGGGATAGTGATTGGGAGAGAGAGAGAGAGAGAGAGAGAGAGAAAGAGAGGAAACGACAAAATTTCTAACATTAAAGAACAGATCCAAACCGTTGGGGACAATACGGGCTCTAATTTGATGTCGATGTCAGCGTTGTTTTCATTAGTAATGACTATTTGTGAACAGAATTATTACAATTCTGTAGTTCTGTCGGTGAATATGGTTTCCACAGATTTGCTACTAACAGAATAGCTTATAATTATATCTATTAATGATAGACTACATTAACAAACAGTAAATATTATAAACTTATTTTACATATTTGATATTCTTGCAGTAAGAATATTACTAAATACTTTATTTATATAATGTATTGTTAAATGCATGTCACTTTTGTTCACTTTATAAGTTATTAATATATACTACACTTTGAATATAAATGTCATTTATAAAATCATAAAGTTATTTATATTTATATACGATTATGTGTCATATAATTTAGTCAAAATGTTGTATTAAAATAGATTTGGAAATAAATTCATCATAAATTTAATGCAATGATAGACTCGTAATAGTGTTGAGATGAGGAAAGGGAAAGCAAAAGGAAACATATATATTCCCCAAACTATTAGTCTTAACCCCAAAAATATCGCTAAAAACCTAATCCGAAACTTTAATGTAAGGTTTCGGTTGATTATAGTTATTGTGTTATTCTGTGTGTAAAAGAGAGAGTGTGTGTCTCTAACACAATATGATAGTTATGTTGAGAATCGCTATAATAAATATAACAATATATCAATTCAGAGCCAATTTTCGGCATTTCGTTTGCCATTCTGTATATTATATATAAAATATTTGCTTCTCATTCAACCAGCGCTCGCAGCACTCTATAAACACCGATGCAATATATATACCAGTGCTGGTAGAGCCTGTCGTCCCTAACCATTCAATATAATAGTCGGGCGTCAATAGCGGTGAGGCGTTAATAACTCGATTATTTGTGGAAATGTCAACATTGCTGGTCCCTATCAATCATAATCAAGTTAGTAAATCCTTTTTAGTGGGACAGCACCGGTGCCTGTCTTCGGTAAACCCTAATACTATGTGCAAAGAGAGTGAGAGTTTGTATATCATTTTTTTCATTCACTCGCTTTACACCATTGCTATTGCCATTCCTACACCACACGGGTGTATAACATTGTATAAATTACATGACATATACCCGCACACTCGTCACCCACACATGTAGTATACACTATCAGCTATCGGCTCACTCCTAGCTTATTATATAGCGACCCCACTTGGTCTCTCTCCTCCTCATCGCATCCCTACTCTCCCTAAGCATCCTTTCGTTCACACATATTGTTTCAATAAATAAATATTATATTCATACCATTCATACCCAATGTTATAAGTTTTGTATAGTCTATTATACCATATATATTGTATATTGACTTAATGTAACCAATACTATAGTTTAGTCTAAAAGTTATGTCAAGACAATCGACTGCAACAACACATATACAGTGTATGTATGTATGAGTGGTATATGACATCGAAAATAAATTGTCGGTCTTATCGATGCCAATGGAGTAGAAATAAATCCAAATGAGTTTTTTGTCTCTCACCAAAAAATACACTATTATTTTCCATATATTTTTTATATAAATAAATATAATATAGTATTTTTGTGTATTAGCTTTATTACGGTTTTGTGAGCAATGATATTAGTGAACAGCGAGAAAAAAACTCATTAGATTTTCCTATTTGATACACAATATTATATTAGTTACTAAACAACATAAAAATACATTTATTATGTATTATATCTGTCTATAAAAACTATTGGCTTCAAATATTACTTATAAATTTTCAAAGAAATAAATGTTTTAAAAAACTAAAATGTAATCTAATTGTTAATAAATACTTCAAGAAAATAAAACTATTAAACTTAAAACTTTTAAATTAAAAGTATACTGCAATTTAACTACAAGTAAATAACATTTATTTGATTGATAAGCATTTTAGTGACTAAGAAACAAACAAAATGTTTTCAAAAAACATCAAAAATCAATAATTACATATCGCAAGTTAATGATTAAATATAGTAAAACTAGTAAATTTTAACATGTTTTCACACTTTACATATCGCTAAATTAAAAATACAAAACTTTTAGCGTAAGAATTTAGTAAAAACTAAAATAACCATGAAAATATTGTGACATAGATCATTTTTGTAATTTTTTTTGTTTCTTACAAATTATAATCGTTTTTAATGACTATTTTTGGGAAGATAACAAAAACACAATAATAATAATACTTGTAATTTAAGTGTTAAGTATTTGTATAAATAGCTAAATAACTACTAAAATAACAAACTATAATCATTATTACAAATGTATAGGTATTTAATATACAAATTATAATGATAACACTTACATGATTTGCTAATCTTTAAGGTAGAGTTGCCTCCGTTGACCCCCTGGTTGTTCCAAGAGGGCTCACCATTGGCGGAAAAGTCACGCAATTTTAAGTAACTTATCGTAAGTCTTATTATCGATGCTTTGTCTAGAGATTTGAAAAAAGAAACAAAATATTTCGGAAAAAACATATCAGTTATGGACTTTTGATTTTTTCAAAACTATTACTATTGCTTAGCTGTGCATAGATAATGAACAGTGTCAGTTTTTTAATGAGAAAGAAAGTAGAAATTTTTTAAATAGTAATAAACCAAAAAACAAACCAAATGACTGTTTAGACATTATTTATCACAATTGATAATTTACTTTTTGTGTGTGTGTAATACACAATTTATATATATTTATTACCAGTATATATTTAAAACGCTGATTTGTCTTTAAATTTACTTTTGTTATAAATCAATTCAAAACCTTACAGTGCTTTTCAAATCTATAAACTACACTAAAAATCTAACTTTAATCCTTATAAATGACTATTTTAAAGGCAGAAAAACCTATTCAAAAATGTATTTAATGTCATATTCTGTTATATTAGATAATATTTAATATTAGATAATATTTTATGAAATATTATCACGAATTTCAAGTCTAATAAAACATAAATATTAATATTATTTATATTAATTATTACTAAACTATTAAAAATAAAAGAAAACCTAATTTAATATATAAATATATTTGCCTATAAATTTTACTCATTAGGATAATGTCTATAACCAATTAAGAGAGTTTGCTTTTAATTTAATTTAATTTATTCAAGTCATATAGAAACATTATTATATAATATATAATTTAGTTTAGTATATAACGCTAATAATGTTTATAATTATATTAATGTAGAACATATTTAAATTATTATTGTTTTATTATTAATTTATTAACTAATTGATCGATTGATCGGTTTTACAAACGGGTGATTTATATTTACCTAATAGTGCATTACCTAATTGGGAAGTAATAGCCGCGGGTAATGGTAGCATTTTAGCCAATTCGTAAAATTCATGATTTTCTTTGCCCCGTCGGGAACGGGCCGCGTCTCGGCTCTTCTCTTTACGCATTTCCAGGATTCTGACCGTAAGAATGCATTCATAAATCATTAGTTTGTTTTTTATAACATTTTGTTTTATACAAATTATTTAATATATTATAAATGAAATCTCAATTTTTAATTAATTATCGTAAAATTCTGTAAATTATTTTAATATTAAAAAAATTAATTTAATTTAATTTTAAACTTTTAGTAAAATTACTACTTATTTAAATTAAATTATAAAAATAATGCATTTAATATTATACTGAATAAATACCATAACAATTTCATTATGATTATGTATTTACTTTACTTTTTTGAAAACATAATCATTTGATAATAAATGCTTATGTATTAAAATAAATAATTAAATTTGGTATTTAGCGCATAACATTGTATTTAAATAACATTTTCAAAGGTTATAGTTATATTTTATTTTTCAATTTGAACGCTAATTCATTAAACAAATTATATAATTAATGAATGGAAACAAAATGTATTTAATTTTTTTTGTATGTTGTTATTGTAATTCATTTGAGATGCATAAACGAGAGGCAAATATACAGTTAATTTATCAGAGAAAACCGTAAAACGGCTTATGAATACTCATTTAAACGTACAAAAAAATATTTATATAATTAACTTAAAAAATTGAGTATAGATTGTGAATACATAAGTATGTGAGCGCTGTATGTGAGTAGTGCAGGTATAATGGCAGAGGCACACACAGAAGCGCCAGAATATTCATACATTAATTTAAAGGCAGACATATGGAAGAGAGAGAGAGAGAGAGAGAGAGCTGAATCTAGTGTACAATTTTTAGGTAAACAGTATAATAGCTGAAGTTGAATGAGTAAATGGATGTCTAATTAATAATTCTCATCACATTTTGTTATAAGCGCTGGAAATTGGAAATCCGTTTCGCCTCTCGTTGTTGCTGTTGAGCTCGAGAGCTGCCGTTTGCACTGTTATTGTATGTTGTGTTGACCAACACATACACCAGATGATGGAGAGAAAGAGTGTCGACTGACACTCATTTGGCACAATCATTGCCTACTCTTTCACTATGTTTTTCTATATATCTATAAATTTTTCTTAAATTCTATTATTTTTTTTGCTATTATAAGTATTATTATTGTTGTTATTATTGTTAGATAAACTACTCGTGCTTTCCTATTGGTGATGATGTGAGACGAGCAAAGATTTTGGAGAAAAAAATACAAGAATTTTCAATTTATTTAAGAATTTAGAATTGAAAGAATGAATGAACAGAAAAACATTTCAAATTCTTTGCATGTGATGGCAGACCAACAGATCGAGTACGCCATCAACTCAAGAGAGAGAGAGAGAGAGAGAGAGAGCAAAGCCATTCATCTCATTGCATCCCAGAGTAGAGTTTGTATTATAACGCGTGACTCGAATCCAAGACTAGATTACCAATGGTTCTGAAGAGTATGGCTTCTGAATACACAAACACAATAGTGGATGGAAATGATGGCAATAATAAGAGTATATGTATGTGTTTTGCATGTGTAGTAGTATTACTACTTGTAGTAGCACCGGCATTACCATCATCAACGATGGTAGCCCAAGTTCAGTCTTATATTGTACTAATAAACTGAATGCAAAAAAATATAGTTAAAGTCGATTGACATTTAAATTGTACCCAAAGCTGCTATACTTTATTTAATAGACCAAATACACATACAGATAGGCTGTGCTTCAATGTAAATACTGTTTGTTTTATCAGCTAAGAACCGGCCAAAATAGATTGACGACTCCAACAATTTATGAGATCCTATTAAACCATTCATTCGCTCCTCAATTAACTGAAGATATGTTTTCAAAGATTATCCCATAATTCATGAACACATGAACAACATTTGCAATGCAGTATTCATTTACTATTCAATAAAGTAATTACTGAATCGCTTTTAAAGTAATTACTTTTTATTATTGCCCAAAGAATTCAATTTCTTAAATTATTTTTCATTCAAATATATTATACTGTTTTTTAGATTCAAGAAAATTATTATGAAAAACACAATTTTAATACATAATACAAGTGTTAACTAACATAACAAACAAAAAGTGTTAATGAATTTTACACAAAAAAAAAGATTTTATAAAACTAATTATGTCTTAAGACTTTCATTTAATTAATAATTAATTTTTTCATATTGTTTTTTAGACACACATTTATATTAATTATGATTTATTACAAGTGAAAAATACTTGAAATAAATTAATAGGTTTGGCCGCACCATAACATCCCTCACACATAAAACCATTTAACTTTTAATATACAAAAACGTCTCAACCAATTGCCATATCAATCAAAATTATGATTTGTAATTAAAGATAATTTGATGTGAATTGCGGGCATATTATGACACATATATGTATAAATACATTAAAATAGTATTTTCTTATTTAATATACCAAATAATTATTATGTATTTATGTATGTGTTTATACAGTAAACCTTTAAGCAACTTATATAATAAACCGCAAAGTATATGTGAAAGTGTATGTGAAAGTGCATTCATATTATAAACAAGGTATTCAATCAAATTTGATTATTGGCGTAGAAATTATAATGGTAATTTAAAAATTAACTCTATATATTAATAATCGTATACTATTATCAAGTTAACCTTCAAGTTAATCTCTGTAATGTACCCTTTAAATACCATATTTTTATTTTATAAAAAAATAAAATTAAAAATACAACTTTTATATAGTGTTATTAATATAAATTATATTTAAATTAAGCGTTAAATTAATTATTTATATTTTTATTTAAAAAATAACTTTTGACAAATAATATCAAATCAAGAATCATTTCATGACATTTGAATTGAAAAAAATATTTCAATTTATTTTTCTGTTAGGCGTCTAAAGTATTTACAACTAAATAATACAGTAATTAATAAAAATCAAGAATTTTTATATATAAATCGATACATATTTTGAAATTA
>JAQIWK010001395.1:0-10668 GCA_034695265.1 Dissorhina ornata
ATTTAAATTATGGTTTAATGAGTGGAAAAATAATCTCTTCATTCAAAATGATTGCATAACTTTAGTGTTAAATACCTTTTAATACCTATTCATGCAAATTGTTAATCATATATTATATATTATGCTATTAATTAATTGTATTTATAAACAAATTAATAAATGCTTTTTATTATTTAATTAATATTTACGAAAAATACCATTTCTTGTTATATTTGTCAAACAAAAAGTAATTTTCAAATAAATTATATAATGCTTTGATTAAAAGGGCAACAAATGAAACACAAATACATTGTTTGGACACAAGAAAAGCTCATCAAATGAGTGAGGCTTAAGAGGCCTGAAGTGTTTGTTGTTTTTCGAGATACTTATTGAATACACAAATAAGTGCTGATTATTTGATATGAAATTGAGTTTTTTGTTTGAGTTTCGTATAAATTGAGAGCGAAATGGAGGAGTCTTTTGAAGATCTCATCGCTGATTAGAGATAAACAGACGGAGAGAATGGGAACGGGAGGGCAAAGATAGGTTAACAATAAAAAAGATATTCACTTTTATATTAATTATCAAATTTATAGTTTAAACAAAAAAAAATAATTAAAACTAAAAATTAATATGAAATGAAATAATTAAAACACAATGAATTACCGTTACTGTTGAGGGCGTAGGGGTTGCGGTGGTGGGGACGGCGGTAGTACCCGTATTGACGTTATGCTTCTTCATGATTACAGTCGTTGTCTTTTGCTCTTTGGACGCATTCGTTGTATTCGTTGTCTGTTTGGTGAGCTGTTCGGCCGCTTTTACCACATCGACCACCGCTTGATTCACATTACGATCTTCTCTTAACAGTATTTCTTCCGTATTATTAACCATTACGTTACTCGACTGACTCTTTGCAGTAGTAGTGGTAGACTTTAAGTCATTGGTCTTTGTTTCCCGAATCGGTATTTTGGAAACGGGTGGCGATTGAAAGGACGGCTGCGGTGACGGCTCCGATACACTGTTCATAAACTTATCCTTTGGCGACGCCTCCTTTGGTGGCGAAGCAAACACATCGTCGTCCTCTTTATCAACAGATGAAAATGACTTAAAACTCCTGGCCGTCGGTGAGGTGGGAGTCGGCGCCTCATTCAGTGCCGGCACGCGTTTGGACGCAGAGTCCGAAGTATCGTAACCCTCGCACACGAGTAACACAATTTTGTTGCCGGCCTTTCGCAGCGCAGCCACCGATTGCTGATGAGTGGCGCCCAATAGGGAATCGCCGTTCACTTCAATTATACGCATACCAGGCTTGAGGCGGCCATCGCGAGCGGCCGCACCACCAGGGTTGATTTTAGATATAAACACACCCTCGTCGTCTTTATCATTAGGATTACCAGGCTGTCCAGCGGCTCCACCCTTCACATTCATACCCAACTTCTCTGTCGGCAACTTATGTATTATTAATTCCTAAATTAAAAACACAATTAATTGTTTAAACATTAGTTTTAAAATAAAAATTATTATTTACTAAACAAAAATTAAAATAAAATAAAAGTATTAAAAAAGACAAAACCAAACAAAACAAAATGTTTAAAAGTATGGTTTTGCTTACAATAGTTATAAGTGGCCAACACTATTAGGACACAGCACCGGAATATAGCAATTAAAAACAATTCAACAGACAATTAATGAAAGAAATGTAAGGTTAGGATAGGTATGAAAATAAACACCAACAGAACGTGTCATTTAGTAAATAAGATAGATATCCATACCATCCAGCCTATGGGTAAAGGCTCGTGCCTTATGGTGAGCGACAGTTCCTTACAGTTGGCGGTCAAATGAGCGACGGCTGCGTCGTGAGTCGCCTTTGATACGTCGACACCATTCACAGCAATCAGTCGGTCGCCAATCCTTATTTTGCCCGTACGTTCAGCGAGACCTTCTGGCTTGACCTACAGATACCGCAACAAACAAATCATTTAAAATACAACAACAAATTAAAGATTAAAAAAATACTTACTTTCGATACGAAAATCCCGGGTTCGCTGCCGCCGAACGGATGACATGAATGATCTGTCAATTATTAGTTATAAAAGTAAATAAATTAAATGACAAAAGGATTTCAATGTTTCTCAACATTACCTGAACCGCCAATAATACTGAGACCTAAATAACTTGATTCGGACTTATCGAGAGTTACAGTCTATTCAAAAACAATTAATTCATTATAACATAAACACAACATTACTATATGATACTGACCTCTTCAAGGTGTGGTAATGATAGTATATTATTGGTCACTCTGGTCACTACATTCTCGGTGTATGTAGTTTTGGTGACAACTTCGGTGAATACGCCCACATCTGTAGGCGCCGGTGGGAACTGGGCTTCTAATGGACTGTCAAATTTGGACACGAGCTCAGTATTGGTGGGCTTTTGTATGGATACTAGTAGTCGACCGTCGCTTTGAGATGAGGGCAACTGTTTGGCACCTTTAGTGTCAAATACAACACAAATTATATATAAAAAAGTATAAAACAAATGACAATTAAATAGTTGACAAACCATTTGTATCGAGATATGAGGCACTTCTGACGATATGGGATGGATTAACTGGAGAGGCACTGTGATTGTTGGGTAGGGTTGCACTCGAGTGAGTGGTTACCACTACATCATTGCGAAGACCCGGCAATTTGGTGTATATCGAGTGCTGCGGCCGTCCTATCGTTGGAGTGACGGGCGCCGACTTGTTGTTGTCTACGCTGTCAACCAAACTGGTCACCGAACCCAGTGTGGGACGTCTGTACGAACCCGTATAAGATGGCCGATTAGCCATATAACTGGATGCGTACAGACCAGTCAGACCCGAACGGCTACCAAACATTTTAGGCGACTTTAAGCTACCCTCGCGTTGGACAACAAGCCGAACAAAACGGTCGACTCCGGTCAACATCGATACCACATCTTCGTGGAGTCGGTTCTCGACGTCAACACTATTAATGGATAATACTTTGTCGCCCACACAAAGTTTGCCGTCACGATAGGCGGCACCGCCTTCAACGATGTTAGATATATAGACCGAGGTGGAGCCCTCCTTATAGGGGTTTCCTCCCACACCTCCAGCTATACTAAAGCCCAAACTTCCTTCTTTACGGATGAGTGTCGTGTGAATGATCTCTACATTCAGAGCGTCAAAGTCAGGAGTTTGTGGTAATGATGCGTTGCTCGGCAACGTCGTCGCTCGACGGGTGGCCACAATGGGTGGGCCAGTGGTTGGCGATACGATGTCTCCGTTTTGATGAGTTATGGATGCAATGGACACCGATGGTGGCGACGACTTCTTGGGCGATGTACGACGAGTGGTTGTCTCCGATACAATTGGTGTGGTATTAGCTTTGACCGGCACTTCCCTAACAAATATAACACTGAAGTCCATTCCAGCCATTTTGAGTACTTCTACCGCTCGGTAGTGATCTATTTCAGTGAAGTCCACTTCATTCACAGATAATATTTTGTCGCCGACACGCAAACCGGCAAACTCTGCCGGACCTTCTTCTGTAATACGCGACACGAAGATGCCCTCATCGTCTCCCTTATACGGCACTGAACCTAAACCGCCGGCTATACTAAGCCCGAGTCCGCCACCCATACGGTGAACCCGTGTCTGCATCTGTACGAATTCAACGTTACTATTGGTGCTGAGCTGCGAGACAGATGGCGCCGCGTTAGACACCGATGATCTCATTGATACACTATCACCGCCGCCATCACCGCTGACCACACTCGATGTCTGACGCACTGGTGAATGATCGTTATTACGCATGGCTTCGGCCAGTATGGAGGCCACCCTTTGCTGATCAGTTCCTGTGGTGTGAATGCGTTTATTTTTCAAATGATGGGGTGTATCCCTCCGATGCAATTTGTTGTGCCATTCCTGACGCTCTTCGTCATCCTCTTCGTGCCCTTCACTGTCCTCTTCAAAGCCCGAAAAGCCCACGTGTTTGTTGTCGCCGTCGCCTAACTCATCACTTATGTCAGCCGATTCCGACGATATATGTTTAGCCGCTTTACCCGCAGAATCTAAATGCGATTCACCGTTCACTTTAGATCGGCGGCTAATATCCATCTCTTCGGTCTGCGCGGCCGCCGCTATCTCTGAATCACTTTTGACGATCACAGACGACGCGTACGATTCTCCCGATTCGGTAGACGCTGTGCTGTGCCGTTGTCGCGACGTTTGGACGGAATTATTATTTTGTTTATTTGTCACTTCTTCGGGGGGATCGGGAACCGTATTATTCTCTTTATTATCGTCGACCGACGACTGATCTTTACTATCTTTTTGGGTGAACAGCCTCTGGTGTCGGGCCTTGAGTTCGCGCGGGTGAGGCGTGTCGTGGCGGACAAAATTCAACTGATCGGTAACTGCAGTGTTCACAATGGGTTCGCTGGCCTCCTCTTCGTCATCGGTGCCTTCGGCAAACCGAATGGCCGTCTTTCTCGGCTGATCCCAATTGATACTATTGGCTCTTTCTAGCGAATTGTCCGGAAAACTCTCTACAATTGTCACCAAATAGTTATAAAACAATTAAATAATTAATAAAGTTATTGCAAAACAATCTCAACGTTAGTTTCCAAACAAATATTACAAAAAAAAGTTTCGCTACAAATATTTACTAAATAGCGATTAAAATACAATATAAATCAAACAAAACAGCTCTATATATGAAAAGTATGCGATAAAAAGAAAAGTTTAGATAAAATACAATTAAAAGTAATGCAAACCATAGGAATGACAGCAAAAAATATAATTTATATAAATAAACAAATTATTTCTCAACTAATTATTTATGATATTAATATCAATTGTATTTATAAGCTATTTCTCTGTCATTCCGTAACTATCTTATCGACAAAAGTCAAGGACAGGCAACGGAACGGCTACAGAGCCACACGAATAAGCAATATATAACTCTAACATACAATGCATTCACAAATGAATACACAATTGAATAGCAATTTATTGTTAACTAATATAATTGTCAACACAATAGAGAGACTCAAACACTCATTAGTCAAAAGGACAGCAATTGAATTTCACATCCAATTTAATATACAAAACATTTGAATGAAACATAAAATATAAATGAATTGCAATAAATGACATCAATAGTCGGTGACGTCCGACAAAACATACCTATACTCTCGGGATTGTACTCCTGTTGTGGTAGAAGAAAACATGTCAACACTTTCATACCAGTCGTCTCGTCATAATCTGTTTGAAACTTCAATAACGGCTGCGACTGATTCTCGGCCAACCAAAGGGCCTTCAAATTGAGTGCCGTTATGGTGTACGGCAAGTGTTGAAGTCGATTTCCCGACACATCCAGCACACGTAGTTCGCGCAACTGTCCCATCTCTACCGGCAAGGCTTCAATGCGATTGTCACGTAATGACAAAACTCCCAATTTAGTCAAATTGCCCATTTGTGAGGGCAAATCTTCCAATTGGTTACGATCTACGTTAAAGTTTGTCAAATGAACCAAATTGCCTATCGTTGGCGGCAACTCTGATAACATATTTTCAGTCAATATCAGCTCTTGTAGTGCAGAACAACCGCCTATCGTCGGGTTGAGTGATAGGAGACGATTTTGGTCCACCTTAAGGATCAACAGTTTAGAGAGTTGGCCGATGCCGTCGGGTAGGGTCTCCAAACAGTTTTGAGACAAATGCAAATCTGTGAGACTCTCGAGTCCGGCTATCTCTTCGGGTAAATACTCTAATCGATTCTCCGATACATCCAAACATGTCAACCGTCTAAGACGGCCGATGTCTTTGGGCAAAGTGCTCAACTCATTACAGTCCAGCAAAAGCTCTTGTAGTTTTGGTAATTGGCCGATCACTTCGGGCAACTCTTCGATGTCATTGGAGCCCAAGTCTAGCCGTTCAAGTTTGACCAAAAAAGACACCGACGGCGGCAATGTCTTCAATATATTCTCTCGCAGTTCTAGCGATTCCAACGCATTTAGTGAACCAAAATCGTTGGGCAACTGTTGCAGACCGATGTCGTTCAACGCCAATGTTGTCAAACATCGTAATTGCGAAAAACCTTGCGGTAATCTATGGCATTCAATCAGACATCAATTAATTGTAAAAAAATCATTATTCATTCAATTCAATACTAACATTGACAATGGATTTGAACTAAAATCGGCGATTTGTAGGCATTTCAAGAATTTGATATTTTCGGGCAACTCTGGTATGTCATTCTTGCTGACATCCAATTCAAACAATTGGATCAGATTTGCGATATCGGGCGGCAATCGGCCGATTTCATTGTCCGATAGACTCAAACGCCGCAATCGTGTCAACCGAAACAAACCCTAATTTGCAATTTAATAACAAATAAATTAAAAATTAAATTAATAAGATTTAATCAATAAAATTCACAAAAAAAATCCTAATTAAAAGTGTTTGTCATTTGAAAAGTTTAATACAAAACTTTGCCCTAAATTTTTTACATAAAAAAATTATTTAAAGTATTAAAAAACTCATTAATTAATAGATTTTTCAGTTAAAATATGTATAATTAATAGCTTGTAATTAACAGATTGTAAAAAACCAAAAAAATAAGTTTCATATGAAATAAAATAAAACTAATTAAACAAATAACATTATGAATGGCTTGAAATTCAAACTATTTTTTTACTACAACTATAAACGCAATAATATTTACATAACTTTTATATAACTGATATTCAATACTATAGTTTGCCGTCAATTAGCAAATATTTAACATTAAAACAATTGACTAATTATATTATAGATAACAATGAACCGGTAAATTATGTGATTACAGGTAATCAATGAATTAAATACATATATAAAACTAAAAGTAAAACATAACTAAACACACAAAATACCACAAATGGTAATGAAAACTAAAACTAAATTATTGTAATCAACAGTTGAATCGATAGACACAAACACAGCATAACAACCCTATTAACACGTTTAGCGATTCAAACAACATTTTGTCAGATTGTTATCAAATGTCAAAAAAATGTTAAATAAACCTTAAAATTCAGATAAAAAACTATTTATATAATAAATTAAATCAAAATTAATGGCAAAGATAACCGCATTAAAGAGGTGTCCATATAAATAGTCTAATTGATGGCAAAATATTTTTATAAATTAATTTAAAAAACTTTTTTCAATCAAACATTTAATAAACTATTTATGATATAAATGTTAATAATATAGTTTAGACTATAATCAGTGATAATGACAATCACAATGGCATTGATTGGACACAATTAACAACATAAACGGATCAAATGACAGTTAAACAACAAAAAGGGCGGCAACTGATGGCCAAATTTGAAGTGTGAGATCAAGTGGTGGTGATGTTTACAGTGTTAGAGGTTATGGTAAGACATACTTTGGGTAATTCTCTAATATGATTGGCGTCTAAAAAGAGTTCTTCGAGAGTACGGGTGTATCTCAAGACATCATCGGGAATGTTGGGTAGACTGCAGTGCCGTTTGTCGATGTACTCGATCTGTCGATTGCATCCCCGAAACAATGGTATGCATTTGAACATTATATAGATATACCACACTCTTGATTGGATCCAATACAGTGATGATCACCAATACAATACACCACTATTAGTAATACAGTATTGGGATGTAGTGCTGGTGATTGTCCACTCACTCACTCAATACCCATTCAATACACAACACTATTAACCACTCAATACGGGTGTGTGTTTGTGGCCAATCACGTCCAACAACTAAACAACATTATATATATCATTAAAACTATTATTAATAATAATTATTAATTTAATTAACTATTAATTTGTAAAACAATTTATTTCAACACTGTTTTGAATACAAATATATATAAAAAACACTTTTAAAATACAGTAATTAATAGTTAATAATGAGTTATATATTAGTTGTGGTATATTGTGGTAACAGTGATAACGAAATGACATATATATTAATCATTTAATGTATAATAACAATGAATTTTAAATATGATTTAAATGAATAAAACAAATTAAAAACACAATTAAATTAATAGTATTTATTAAATACAATAAACAGTCGATTGACTCGAATGGGAGTGTTATGTGAATGAATGGGAGACCACAGCCACTAACAAATCAAGGCTTCAATGGATTCATTACTTTTTTTTCAATACATTTTTTGGTCCAAAATATTTTTGTATTCATTTCTATGCAGTGCGTTCATAAACATTGGCCCATTCATAAATTACGTGCACCTTTTTTGTGCTTAAGCTTGCATATTGTGCTGCAATTTGTTCATTGTAAAATATTAAATTATTCGCAGGTAGATTTTTTTATATACCAGTTTTTTGTTTGTTGGTTAATATATGCACTTGTACAATTTAATATAGTATTTTACATATTTATTATATAATGGTAGGGTGGAGGCGGATAAGGCATATATATTTATATAGATAGTCACTCAGGTGATACATAGGTGCTCAGGTAGATTTTTTTGGGGGTAATGCTTACTATACATTAAGCTGTATATTCCAATATTGGTTTAAAGCTACAGGTGCAATTTTATAGTATGCTTGGCAAGTGCTTGCTTGCTTGTTTTTTGCAGCTTGCTTGAATATGCTTGTATATTTATTTATTTATTCAGTTTAATTATTACATTCATATTTCTTTATATAAATTATTTTTGTTATATTGCGGTTGTTGTTTTGTTTAACATGTAATTTTTTTACCTGTTAAATATTGTGTTTTATTTATTTTTATTTACTTAAATTGCACAAGCACATTTTTCTATGCAATATGTTAGCGTAATATATTAAATACTTTAATTTTTGGTTTATAAACCATGCATTACACATTTAAAATATATATATATGTAATTTAAAGATTTAATATAAAACAAACTTCAGTTTTAATATAATTTATACAATATTTATCTAATTTAAATTTAAATTACTGCAAAATAGATGCTTTATACAAAATATACAATTTTTTGACAGATTTTAATTCAATAAGAATTATATGACTTATACACCAAAAAATACATTATATAAAATTTATATAAATTTATAAATAAGGAAAATAGTTTGAATTTAAGTGCCATCGATAGGTGTATATACCTTGTATTGAGTGGTTTGTATATTACTATCGTTTTGATTAAATTCCTAAAAATTTTGTTGTTTTTGAAGGACTAGTTGTACTTATATATTATGCAAACAAATTGTATTGACTGTATGATAAAGTGCTAACTATTGCCAAAACACCACTTTAGTGTTGCACACCTTATCTTTGATTCCTATAACAAGTAGACGGTTATTGAGTAACGCATATGAAGTATACTTCACTACAATTAGCTTCACAATCAATGAGATTTGCATTCATGCCATACATATTGTGTTAACATAATGAGCGTTAATAATACAATACAAGTTTGTATATAAATTTGTGATTTTGCATTGTGTGCCAGTGATGTGTGTTATAATTCTGTACCACCGTTCATAATCTTCATTCAATTCTCTCTCTCTCTCTCTCTCTCTCTCTCTCTCTCTCTCTCTCTCTCTCTCTCTCTCTCTAATTAATGAAATATTTGATTTGGTTTCCATATAATGAAAAATATTGTTTAAGGCAATTAAAGCACTTAATTTATTATAATTATAGCGTTAATTACATTTACGAATAGAAAAAGAAATAAATAAAGAGAAAGAAAGAAAGAAAAAGAGAGAAAGAGCAAACAAATATACATTCTTGATTGCATATATTTAATGAAAAATTATAATATTATTTATTTAAAGTTATATATAAAATGACAAAAAGATTATAAGCCTAGAGAGAGAGAGAGAGAGAGAGAAAGAGAGAGAGAGAGAGAATTATACAAGAATTGTATGAATAAAAGGCGTTTAGAGTTTTAGGACAACACATTGAATGTAGAAACATATAATTAGAGGATTAGGTCTTATATGTGATATAACTTTGAATAATATAACATTCAATTAATACAATGTTTAAATATAATGTATATTTAGGTTACGATTGTTTGAAATATTCTATAAATTTATATAATTGAATGATAGGAACAGTCAAAACAAGTGAGGGGTGTTTGCCTACAAAGTAATAAATAATTTTTAAATAGTTTATATAATTGTTTTGTTATGTCATTTATAATATTTTCAAATTTATAAAAATTAAATGTAAACTCAAATGTTTGAACAAACTCTCATTTAACAGTTTGTGTATTTATATTAAAACATTTATATACATTGCATAAAATACGTGGATAAATATAATTTGTTATATAAATAAAATTAATTGAAAATTTTGTTACAAAGCAAAATATTTTTGTTTAATACAATAATGTAAGCTTTGCTTTTATGCCGAGCTCACCGGTAGTGCTATGTGTCATTTGAATTAACATTTAAACTAATAGAAAGACAGAAAGAAAGAGAGAGAGAGATAGAGAGAGAGAGAGCTACGCATGAATTATTCAAATGACTTAATAGTCTATTTTTGAACATACGTTATATAATTATGTAATCCTTTTTCAACATAATTTCTTCAATTTTGTCTCTCTCGCGCGCTCTCTCTCTCTCTTTCTCTCTCTCTTTCGTTCGCTCTCTCTCTCTCTCTCTTTCGTTCGCTCTCTCTCTCTCTCTCGC
>JAQIWK010001396.1:0-10668 GCA_034695265.1 Dissorhina ornata
ATTTTATAATTTTAACGTTTATTAATTAAACATATATGTATGATATGTAGTGACGTTGTATATGGTAACACAATTTATATGAAATGTGCTCACATGGTTTGTGTTGTGTGTTGCTATGCTACACCAGTAGGCGGTACTTATAATGGCGTTTGTTATATCAAACGTTTGTTGGACTTTATAATAACTTTCATGTGCGATAAAATTATGTAAGATTTTTATTTAGAAGTTTTATAAAAGGTTTAAATTTGATTTAATATAGTTATGCTTTAATTGAGGCATTGATTTAAAGCAAACAAGTCATTATCAATGGGGTAACATTGTTTATAAAGTTTAATTGCTAAATTGAATGAACATTATTAGTAATTTAGTAAATTATTAATTTATTAGACAACAAATTTAATTAATTAATTTAATTTAATGATATAATTTTTCTTTAATACAAAGATTTCAATTTAAAAATACACCAAAAAATATAATTTTAAAACATTTTGTATTCAATATAATGGCATAAAATTTGTATAAATATATATATAATTTATATATAAAAATAATTCATTAAAAGGCACTTTAATTGCAATTTAAGTATTGATTATTAAGTTATAATTGAGATCTCGATGTATAGTATATTAAATAAAATTTACAGTTCAATACACTATAGGCTTGGAATGGGTTTGAAGAGTGAATACAAAACATTTAATGTTTTATTTTTGATGTCAAATGCTTAAAAATTGATTGAATGCTTTACAATAAGTTGTATATTAAATGTAATTAATTGATGACTTTATGTACAAATGAGATGATAATTATGTGGAACTAATGCGATGGATGAAGGAATGATACAATACAACGACTAAATCACTTTACAACTCATGTCTTATTGGTGTTGTGTTGACTTATTTGGCCTAAAGTTTTACTCAATTATCTTATGAAATGCTTTGGCATTTTGAGCAATAAATCCATTCAAATAATTTACAAAATCTACTAAAAATAACAATTAAATTAAACAATTATTTCTCTAATGACTCGTCCGCTTCTACTCGTAGAATATTCCATCTCTTCTTCATATGGCATATGATTCATATTCATATTTGACGGATCCATTGATGGCATCATATTTGGATCAGTCATGTTAGACATCGGATCGTTCATTAGTTCCATACCCATAGCCGTTCCGTATGGGTTGGCACCCATCTCCTCATAATATCCCATTTCTGTAACAAACAATTCATAGTTTTAGTACTCAATTCAATTCATAACAATTGAGTCAATACTAACGCATATTATTTTTTCGATTCATATTCATGTTATCGTCATTTAATGGCTGATATCCTTCGTGAGGATAATAGCCATAAGAGCCAAGATATCCGTTGGCATCCATTTGCATCTGTGCGGTGCCATAGGCTGAGTGGTAGGGAATGCCGTTATCGTTTGGATTGTCGGTCATCATATCAGACTTAATCATATTCCAGAGTTCAATCTGTCCCGTCTCACTGCTGGCACCAGGACTCGGCTCATTGCTCTCACCGGTCAAGTAGTAGTTCTGTGGAATGTGTCCGTTCATTGAGTCACCGGTCGGCGAATACATGGGCGGCGATAGTTTGCTCATATTTGATGCGTCCACGTCTCCCATCAATCCTATTTGTCAATCAATTTAATAGTCAAACATTGTTTCAAATTACAACAAAAAAAGATTTAAAAAAATCATACCTTTGTTATCGTGTGAAGCATAAAAAGGTTGACTTATTGTCGTCACCTTAGGTCTGCCCGACGATGAATCTGATTCGTAATCTTTTTTATCCGATTTATCTTTTCGTCGCCAACAACAGCATAATAGGGAGACCACGACAGCTAAGGCACTGACACTGGCAATCATTATAACAGTCAACAAGTGATCAGTAGTGATGGTTTTGGCCTCTCGGGCGTAGATTGAATCCATTTTAACGAGATGTTCGTATCCACACCACGAATCGTTGCTCTGTAGGCACAGAATCACTCGAATATCACTGATTTCTTCTGTGGTCGACTTTAAGTAAACTGTTTCCTGATTGGAGATTATGGGAACTGTAGTCAATTGTTTCCATTCGCCGTTATTTTCACTTCTAATTTCTATTTTTGCCACTAATTTCAGAGAAACATCGTGTGATTCAACGTTAAAAACCAATGTATTTTTCTCCCGATCGTAAAGTGAGTCAAAAGCATTGGGCATATCTTTGAGATTTACTTTTGTGGAAACTCTTAAGTCTTCGGAATAAGGACTATAACCTCTAGGATTTACGGCTAACACTCTGAACTGATATTCATGTCTAGATTCAAGTCCTGTAATTTTGCATGGATTTAGACTACGACACGACTCGTTACGCCAGCGCTCTCCATCATTATATGTCACTATATATTCAGTATTACCGAAACCTCCGTTAAAACCCTCAATCCATCTTAAGATGACTGAATCAGACAAAACTTCAACCATTTCCAATTGCATCGGCATTTCTGGGGCTGACTTTTTGGCTAATTTAATGATAGTCTTCTCGTCGTCGTCGGCCACTGAGTTGAAAGCCCGACAGGTATAGTCTCCGTAATCGCTCTCTCGAGTATTACGAATAGACAGAGTTCCCACATGTATGTCATCTCCCAATTCAGTGCTGTTTGTGTTGTAACGATCGCTATAATTATCCAAAGCCTTGCCTCTAAAAAACCACTCAAACTTAGGCGCTGGATATGCAGACATCTTGCACTGTAAGATAGCTATCTCTCCGAAATCAAAGGCCACTCTATTGTATGAATGTCTCACTACAGGCGAGTGTTCAATACGGAGAGTTGTAGTCGACTTAGCACTCTGTCCGATACCGTTGTCAAAAAGACAAGTATACCGTCCCCTATCATTGGCCGATAAACTATTAGTTCCTTTTCTGGTGGTTGACTCAAAATGTAAAGTCGTTTGAATGTTATAGACGTTTGCGTCTTCTACAGTGTCTCTCTTTTCAATCCTAAACTGCGAGTTATCGGCACTGATCTCAACATCATTTTGAAGCCAAATCACATTGGCTTTAGGTTTAGATCGCGAAATACACGTTAGTTTAAAGTTGCGATCGCCTTCTTTGGCAGTAAACTGCGGTTTCATTGATATAACCATTTGTGGCGATTCGTTAACTGATAGATAAACTGATCCAATCATTCCCTTTCCTAATGAATTAAAGGGTTCACAAAAATAGCGGCCCTCATGGCTGACGTGAACGGCAATAAATGTATAATTAATACGTCGGCCCAATTCCTGTTGTTCCTGTCCCTCCCGCCACCACCGGTATTCCGGTTCGGGAAATCCGGGAGGTTTGGATTGACAGGTCAAAGTAAATGGTTTGCCAGCAATAGCCACTGGATTCTGTGGTAATATTTCCGTATCTCCAGGTCTATGCTTAACACGCACTCTAACTGTTGAGTTGTGAGTCTTCTCAACGCCTTCCAAAGCACCAGAAGGTTTGAGATTAGCGCTGGCGATGCAGATATAGTTTCCAGAGTCTTCGGCTTTTATACGATTCAATGTCAATACAGTTCCCGTTTGTTTGAATGAAGGGTCGTCTTCCTTAATCCACATCACTGTATGTGGCTTTGGATTGGACGCGATATTGCACTTCACATTAAAAGCCTCATCAGTAGTGGCTTCACGTTCGGGAACTACATTCACTTTAGGTCCGTACAGAACAGCCAATTCCAGTGTTTCCTTAGCAGGTGTTCCTCCAACACCGTTGTCGGCAATGCAGTCATATTTACCGGAGTCATCAGGTTTTACACGAATAATAGTATGATTGTTAGTATTGGTCAGTATTTGTCCATTTTTCATCCATCTAATACTCCGCACTGGAGGGTTAGCTTCAACACTGCATGACATCTCTGCATTGCCATCGACCAACACCTTCAGGGGATTGTATGGCCCGACAGTTATTCTTGGCTTATCTATTCATTTATTTAAAAAATAAGTTTTATAAGGCGATTAACAAACTAGTTATTGATGTCAAAGTGCTTACAATGAACAGTCAACGGAACAATGGTTTCAAGTTTTTTATCGTCTCTAATGGCACGGTTCCAAACAGTGCACCTGTAAATAGCTCTGTCCAGTTCCAGCGAGGGATCAATCGTTAATGTATTAACCGTTGGTTTATCTCTTGTGCCGCCTCTAGTCATCTGACCATCTAATGGTGTGCTGTCGCGAAACCATTGAATGATAGGGTCGGGACTGCCGCCCTGACTGGAACAGCTCAGTTCAAATGGTTCGCCTTCTCTGGCCACCGGGTTTATTGGAGTTACGAGGGGAGGGCCGGGAGGTACTGATTGTTATGTGTGAATAAAATATAATCAATACAACAATCTAACATTATTAGGTGCAATTCTTACTTAAAATAGTGACCACATAAGATTGACTCTTAATCTCGGCCCCATTGCCTGCTTCTTTGATTTTGCACTCAAACTGTCCGTTGTCTCTATCATACTGTGCTCTTTTGATTAGTAGATCATATTTGCCTTCAATGGTGTTGTGTTCAACACTATAGTCTGATTCTAATGGGTTTTCATTGATGGCCACGGGATCAGTCTTAGCGTTATTAGTTCGGTGCCAATAAAAGATCAATTTATTGGCGTTGGAGCCCAAGAGTTGTGGATTGAATCTGCAGTCGAGTCGAATGGTCTCGCCCTCAACCGCATCCTTATTGCCCTTCGGCTCTGTTAGTTGCAAACGAACGCCTCATTTTGCAAAACGAGATGAAAATATTTTATTTTTCACATATTTTATGACAAGATATGAAAAAGATTTGAATTACATTAAAGTACTACCAGTTTCTCAAGACTAGTAAAAGACTCACAAATAGCTGTATTACTTGAATCAATGATGCGATCATTCAATAACTGCATTCAACTTGTATTTCATTTTATATACCACTCAACTATCCTATAATGAACTTCAAACTGTTTGTTTGAATCAAATTGAACCCAAAACTACATCTTTCTGTTCATTACATATTAAGGCTATCATGCATTTCAGGCCAACAACTAATTCACTCCAATTTTGAATGATTTTTATACTAAATTCACATTAAATTTTGTGATCATTAATGTTCACTGTAGCTAAACATTCATATTAAATTAAATACCAATACAAGCAATCAATGATACCATTACATTAATTGTAATATAATGTATTGTACAGATATTGTCTATTATATTATGGATACGACAATACAAACGGCAAAACAAATTTAATTATTTGGACAATAAGCACATGTAGTGTGTATTACGAGAGACTATTGTTTGCCATCAAATAGTTATATTTTATGAATCAAGTGTTAGGATCAAGTCAATCAAATGGATGGGTTCACATGTCAGGTGTATATTATATTCAACAGACACTATACTATACTATTGAATATATAGCACTTGATTATACAGTTTAACTCTACGCTCTACTCTGTGTAATGTAATCTCAATGTAATCTGAATCTGACAATCAAATGGCTGTTCGAAGTGAAGCCTAAACTTTAGGCCCTAAAGTGATCTTAGAGTTGGACTTCCGTAATGTCTGACATTCAATCCGACACTATTTGATGGCAGATATTTCATTTCATTTCACAAATAAATTGATTTTATAAGTCATAAGAATATAATATTAAATGTTTGTAAACTAAACGAGTCATACATTTTTGCTCTATTATTGAGGAGTGTTTCAAATATAAGAAATACTATAATAAAATTTTATCACTTATTCAATCATACAATACTTAAATCACGTTTCAATTGTTAGCCATTTAGAGCTACTCTAACCAAACATTTATGTTTATCTCATTGATAGCACCTCTTAATCTAAATCTTGATTTAATGGCCGAGTAATGCATTCATAGATACTATTTAATCGTTAATTGGAGTTTAAAATGATTTTCATTTGAAATTAATTTAAATGCTTTATTGTTTGTGTTTATAGTGAAACATATAGCGAGTCATTCAAGTGATTTAATGAATGAAAATGAGAAGTGCTTTAATTCATTTTTATCCACTTGTCTTTTGTTTGGTTAAGTTTTGGCAGACTATTGGTTAGTAAAGACAACATCTCATGCATAACGATATAACGATTTGACGTCTCGTAAAAAGTGAACGCATTGTTATTTCCTTTGCCTCCACTCCACAACACAAAGGAAATGGCTTACAGTCCAGGACTGAGCCATTGGCCAAAATTACTTCACACAAAAAACAGGTCTCATTTGCTTCGTAAGGAGTGGAGAGAGGGAGAGAGAAAGAGATGGTGGAGAGCATAGAGTAAATGACATGATATTCGCATAAATTTTGACATTAGTTTATAAATTACAGTGTTTTTGCGCTGTCCTTGAATGTGATGGGCTTCAGGCCATCAACTTTAAGCTTATTATAGACGCCCTATTCGTTCATTCCTTCATTACTCTAACTGGGATGGCATGGCTTGGATGGCAGGGATGGTGTAATGACCAAATGTATTATACACTCATACCTATACAATACCTGCCAGCGCTTCAGTCTTTAACATACACTCTACTATATCTCTGCATCTATTCGTCAAAAGATTAGTTCTTAAGCGAGATTTGGTTTTTGGTTTAAAGCATTTTTTGCTAACACACCCTTCAAATGCCTAATAAATGCAGTAACAGTTGAGACACTCTACCTATCACTCGCTGAAAACACCCAAAAATAAAATTTGTTATATTTTTACAACTATTAAGTTTAGGATATCATTATAGCTTTGCTTTGCTTTATATTGAATACCAGAATAGCCTCAGCACAAGACAAACTCGTTTCCATATATTGGATGAGTTGAACACCAAATTTGGGCGAATCTCTAATTGCTTTCAATACTCACTACCTTAACATTGCTTACACCTTATCGTACACTAAATATTGCATACATATTGTGTACATCCCATACATACTCATCCATACCTATGCTTTGCATCTATTAATGCAATCCAATCAATGCCAGAGAGAGAGAGAGAGAGAGAGAGAGAGAGAGAGAGAGAGAGAGAGAGACCGGGAGAGAAGACCGGGCAGAGAAAGACGCGAATTTGAATATATGAAGGCATTATTTACTCGGATTTAAAGATTTGGTTCAAAAAATTGTTGATTTAGTAAAGTATTTGAATGAATACAAGCATTGAATGCAAGTTTGAAGCGATTCAAAGCGATTGATAGCAATCGTGACAAACAAATAATGATTTTCTGCGCTGACTATAGTCTAGTGAGAGGAACGTGTGATTACTATAACTATAGCAATAAGTGGAGGAGAGTTGGGGTCAGACTTATACCATAGTATATGATAGTAAAGCACTGATATAAGACAATAGAGGTATCAGTTGTGGACAATAACTACGATATGACAGCATTTGTATAGAGAAATGACATAACGTATGAGTGAAGACATGATTCAAACACTTACCACTTGTGATGTAAGATAATGTGATGGAAATGAAGCAATAAATAGATGAACACAATAATCGTTTGGTACGATTGCGGGCCATAACTGGCGGTAGAGTTGGTTTCGGCAATCAAAACAAATGGACGACAATATGAGTCACAAACTAAGTCTTCAATAGTGAAGACAACACTCAAGTGAAGTCAACCTTCAATAGTGAAGGCAATGGCAGTATAGGTATGTCGTGGTAGTGGTGGTAGTTGTTGGACCAGTTGTGCACATTTATGCACACAGTCTTACACAGTGTTAGTTAGACTGAAGACTTGTTCAGAGTTAGCACTGATAGGACTGCCAGCGCTGCCACAACTGCTTGCACTCACAATAGCAGGACATGTCTTCCAAGTCTTGACCTAAGCTTACAGTTCTCTCTCTACACAACCGTAGACTCTGTACTCGTTTACAGTGCACTCACTATAGCCAGTAATACATTGCTATACAGCCCTCTCTCCCGCTGTAGACGCTATGCATAGACGCTATCAATGCATACAAATCATACAAAACCTGTTTTTCTCACAAAACCAGTCAACAGGTGTTACCTTAACGCCGATCTCCCCTCCGAGTCCCGCACTGAGTCCCTCCTTTGGCCACAAATTACGGCAAAAACCGTTTGGAAAGATGACTGCAGGTCTGCAACAGTGGAAGCAACAGTTGCCCGCAATTTGAAGCCCAGAATAACTTTTCAAATCTTACAAAAGCTTTAGAACTGAAAGGCAATTGAAGGCACTGTAGGGAACTCTAACTTGAATAGCGACTCGAGTCACAGCTGTCACACTCCACTCCACATTCTCATGTCTACCTGTGCGCTGCCAATGACTGCCACTCGTGCGGCTTTGTTTCCTCAAATTTACCATGCTCAATACCACTATACCCACTGTACCCAGCCACAATAACAACAATATACAACCTATATAACGCTATGCAGTACTTGTGCTGGTGCTGGAATAGGAGGGGAGGGTTGGGCCTCAAGTGCATCAAAACACGCACAAACCATAGACGTGTTGGATGAGTTGGATAGAGTAGAGCACATCCATCCTAATAACAAGTCTATTGAATGTGTGCTAAAAACCTCACGTTCTTCTCAAGGCTTTTATGAGACAAATAAATAACTTATACCGTAAACGATGCAAATCCAACACTTTGACCATCACTTTAACTAAAACATACATTTCTATCAATATGTTTGCTTGAATATATGACGAGTTTATTCACTCTCATGTTTAGCTCAAACTTTTTATTTAGTTTTTTTCAAAAACCAAACAATATTTATGAAACTTTAAATTATACATCAATTAAATTACAATTATATAACATTTATAAATTTTTAAATTATTTATAACTTTATTTTTTTAATAAATAAAATATATTTTTAAGTTATTCAGTGCTTTAAAATACAAGTACAGGCAAATATAATTGCAAAATGTTTGTATTTTTAATACTTATTTTTTGATTAATCTAATGATTTGCACTCGTATTCAATGGATAACTTAATAACATAATGTATTTACTTATAAATCAATGAAAGTTATGTACATTTAAGTCATTAATCTTTTTTTGTTGTATTAAATTGTATGTAATATAATGGTTATAAACACTGTTTTCCTGATCCAAACCCAAATTTTTGTTAAATATAAATATAATTAAATACAATAAACATGCATAATTTAAGGCATTATGTAATCCTTGATTAACTGTCTAATAAATTAATATATTTTAATCTTAATAATTAGTTTAGTTTTAATATAACATCTAAACCTATGTATAGTAAATAAATTTTGTGCAATTTATTGTTGTTGTTATTGCAAACTGATGTCAATCTTACCCCACCTTCTCATATCATTTTGGTTTTCTTTTTATGTTAAAAATTAATTTATTTTTATACGTTTTTTTGGAGAAAGAACTAGATATTGATACAAAGACTTTGCAAAGTTTGCAAATATATCTTAATATATAATTTAATATTTTTGTTATTATTTTGGTTTAAATATAGACTAACTTAATGTAATCAAACTAACATTCCTATTGAAAGCTATTCAGAAAAGTATTGAATTTTTTATATATATAAAAAGAATAATTTATTTTTTTCTATGCGTTAAATAAATGTTTAAAATATTGACCCAAAATAACAATTCAGACCTCGATTTATGATTATGTAATAATTGAATAAATGATTTATCGTTAATAAATGCACAAATATTTTTGCACAAAACGGGAACAAACAATACTTGATATAATTTATTTATTTGAAATAAAAAATTCATTAGTTTTACAAAACTTTTATATATAATCTATTGATTGTATTAACTATAGATTTATGTGTATAATAAAATATAATAAATTTAAATTGAGTTCACTTTTTAAATACAATAATTTTAAAGAAATTGTTATTTTTTTATAATATTTTTTATAATTTCAAGTATTGTTTAATTGCACTAAAATGCTAATGCAATTCAATAAAACTTGCAAAATAGTTGGTAAGAATGTATAGTAAAGTTGTAATCAGAAAAGGCTAGATATTTCTCAAGAATATTTATTTCGTAGCATTTTGTTAGAAGTTTGCAATGAAATCACAGCTAAAATAAAGTGAAAATAAATTTAATATTTATTTAAAGCTTTTTTTTGTTGCTTAAGTCCGTGATGGTTGTAAACTAAATCTCCCGGAGTTGTTAGACCGCAGTGCACTAAACAAGTACAGCTGCACAAGTTATTACACTGTATTTGATGCCTTTTTATACATACTAAAATTGACAGTACAATTTTCTACATGTTATATACAATAAGTAAATATGATAAATACAATTTCTTATATGTATTATAAACTGTACAGGGTATACCTGTGCAATCTGTAAGGCAGGGAACTGTAAGATTTTGAGCTAAACTTTTGAGCATTCACTTTTATTTATTTATTGGCAAATAATCTTTTAAAAGGATATGGTATACAGTATTTATTTTGTTGCATTCAATTTTATTATAATTGTTTTAGGTATTTTAATTAGTAAAGTCACGTCAATTTTATAAATTAAATTTCTGTTAACGATATCTGCTTTTACAAAATAAATTTATTTGGAAATAAAGTTTCTAAACACTGTTTTATTTTTAATAAAATTTTATTGAATAAATTTATTCATATAATTACTCAATGGTTCAAAGTATATATGTTATAAATTTAATTGCAATTAATATAATATAAAACAA
>JAQIWK010001397.1:0-10652 GCA_034695265.1 Dissorhina ornata
AGAGAGAGGGAGGGAGAGAGATAGGGAGAGAGATAGGAGAGAGCGAGAGAGAGAGAGACTGAGAGAGAGAGAGACTGAGAGAGAGAGAGAGAGAGAGTCGGATGACGTGAAGAACTACTAGTTGAAGGACATTCATATATTACCACCAGTTTATATCGTAGACAACGTGTTGATATACAGTATATTTTCTATTACCAAGTTGTCAACCAACTAGACTTCATTATAAACCAGCTACTTTTTTGGTGGGTACATTTCAAATTATTGTCACATAGCTTATATAATCTTTGTGTCTAACGTAACACTTGATTTCAATTTCAAATTTAATAACTTTTTAATCAATATATAAATAGGTTTTAAAATTAAATTTTTAGTTTAATTTTAATTTAATTTATTTTTGTGTTACAAAGTGAACAAGTTGAATAAATTATTGTATTTATTTTATATTAGCCAAAATGTCAACCTTTACAAAAGTAATTAATTTTTCACCCGGGCCAGCTAAACTACCAGCGGCAGTATGTATTTATTATATTTAATTAATTTATATAATATTAATATATTTTTCAAATTATAAATAATCTAGATTCTCAAGATAGCCCAGGATGAGCTTATTCATTATAAAAACACTGGCATTAGTGTTATGGGTAAATAAAATTAATTATATAATTATTTCTAATTAAAATTATAAATATATTTTAAGTAAATAATTAGTATTTAATTAATTTTTTATGTAAAATAACAGTAATTTTTACAATAAAAGTGTTTTTATTTTGTTTAAAAATATTAGTAACCAGTTTGAATATAATATAAAAGTGTCTAGGTATAGTGATGGTGCTAAATAAGCCAAATGTGTTATTCACATTTTAAAATGTTAGCCTTGAAAGTTTGAATTTGTAAATAAATTATATAATATTACATTAATATACCTAGAAATACAATATCTCTTGTATCATTGATAGTTTTAATTTACCAAATAATATAATTGAAATCTAATTATATTTAATTTTACAAAATATATTCTAGACAATTTATAGCAAGTAGATTTTTTATTTAAAAAATAATGAATAAACTGACACTGTTCAAATAATTTAAATTTATAAAGTGCACTTTAGGTTCAAGAAAATTATTTTAAAAAAATTAATTTACCAAATTTACTTTTAAATTAAAAGTTGTAATCTAATCAAAAGCAAAAAATTTACTTTTTCTACAAAAACAACTTGTAATTCATTATAACTTACTTATATTTTATCATTAATTTACAAATTGTTTATCAAAACAATTATTAAACAAATCTAATCATATGTTTATCACTATATTTGAACCAGAGATGAGCCATAGATCAGCTGAATTTGAAGCCATTGTCAAGAATGTACAGGGCTTGTTGAGAGAGTTAATGTAAGATTTAATTAAAAACACCAATTCATTCATAAAACAAATTATAAAATTTAATTAAATTATAAAATTTGAAAAACTATAGGGGAATACCAGACAATTACAGTATATTATTAATGCACGGGTCGGGCACCGGACAGTTTGCCGGTTTGCCCTTAAACTTAGTATCGGGTCTGAAAGACGGGTCACTAGTGAACTATCTGGTGACGGGTCCGTGGAGTGACAAAGCGGCCAAAGAGGCGTCCCAATACACGTCGGTCAATGTGGTCACACCTAAAGTCAAACAATATAGTGAAATACCCGACAAAAAAGACTGGAAATTGGATACAAATGCTAAATACTTTTTCTATACCGATAACGAGACCATTCACGGCATTGAATTCCCATATATTCCCGAACCATTGGCCGGAGTGCCGCTGGTTTGCGACATGACGTCCAACTTCTTGACCCGACCTATCGATATCAAAAAGTACGGCGCCGTAGTGGCCGGCACTCAAAAAAATTGCGGTATCGCCGGTCTGGCCATCGTTGTCGTACGCAAAGACCTAATTGGCAAAGCGATGAGCGTTTGTCCATCCATTTTAAACTATAAGATAATGGATGACAATAATTCATTGTATAATACGCCACCAGTTTATCCGTAAGTTGTCTAACATTTTATAGAAACTTAGGAAATGTTTAGTATTAGTAAACTAACCTTGCTTATTTTGTTTAGCATTTACATGACTTCATTATATCTGCAATGGATCAAAGACAATGGAGGTCTGGAAGCTATGGGCAAACTGTCTGACCAAAAGTCAAAATTAATTTACGATGTCGTCGACAATTCGGGCGGCTTTTACTACTCACCCATTAAACTCGGCTCCAGAAGTCGGGTAAACATACCGTTCCGAGTGGGCGGTCAGTTGGGCGACGCCGACCTCGAGACCCGATTTGTGGCCGAAGCCAAAGCCAAGGGTATGATTCAATTGAAAGGCCACCGATCGGTGGGCGGCATCAGAGTCTCATTGTTCAACGCCATGACCGTCGATGAGACAAAGATTTTGAAACAATTTATGATTGACTTTCAAAAAGCCAATCAAAAGTAAATTTGTTATTAAAAAAGTTTTTATTACTTTTTGAATAAAACTTATATCAACATATAAAACTCAAACAACAACTAGCAACTTTCATACTTCTAAAACAGTTTAATTAAAATTATTTTTAATATTTAATTAAATTTATAATATATGTTTCATTTAAAAAATTTAATCAATTAATAATCATGTTTTTTGTTTCCAATTATAAATTAAATAATTTTATATAACTTTATAGTTAAGAATATTTTGTTATAAATTATTAATTTTTAATTACACATTAATCCATAGAAAAAAATAAAAGTTTTATTTCTTATAATAAAGTTTTTTTTCAATTTGTTTCCAAAATAAATATTTTCATAACATTTCAAAAGACATAATAATAATAATAATAATTACATTACCTTTTATTTCAATACCTTAACTCAACTAAATTGTATTTGAAATTCATTTACAATTAAAATGTTAAACATTTGGCCAATAATTTTAGTTATTGTTTAAGCATTTAAAACAACATTTTTTTTACAAAACATATGTTTTCATACAAATTTCAATTAATTACTTAATTAATTATATTTTAGACACATTTATATAATAATTACAAGTTTTTGATGAAAAGTTTATAACAATTATCGCAATAAATAGTGAGACAAACAAAAATATCTGATATAAATAGACAGCAATTTATAAATTGATTACTAAATTAATTAAAACTATAATTATTCCTAAAAATTAGACCACTTTTTAATGATAATTCGGTAAATATTTTATACAATCCTTAATACGATTCATAAAAAAATAATAATAATTGAAAACAAATCATAAAACAAAAGACAAATTTGTTAATTAATTTAATTATAAAAAATAATAATAATAGTTTTTAATTCAATATAACAATCATTCAAAGCGAGCAATTAATACCATCATAAAAACACCGACCAAAAGGGCAAACACTTCTTTGATTGACTGCAATAGACTTGTTTTCTCCAACAGTTCCGGTATCACAGATACGGTGGCGATGTATATGAAGCCGCCGGCGGTGAACGGCAATATCCAGGACGAGGCCGCGTCGCCCAGTCCTTCGGCAAACAGACTAATACAAGTGCCGGTCAGCGCACCGACAGCCGTAATCAACTGCATGGACATGGCTTTGCGTCGGGAACAGCCCGATTGGATCAAAATGGCAAAGTCACCAATTTCGTGAGGTACTTCGTGTAATAGTATCGTTACGGTAGTCACTAGTCCTATGTTCTGTCCGGCCAGATATGACGCCCCGATCGCCAGACCATCGGTTAGATTATGCGTGAAATCGGCCGCCAAATTCAGATAACCCGCTACTTTTATATCACCTTTTAATACAACAATAATTATGTTTACATTTTGTATTTCAATTAAACTAAACATTCAATCAATACCTGATTGTGGCGTTAAATTATGGTCATCGGCACCCGACTCGTTGTCCGTACTTTCGACTTCAGTGTCCGAACTTTCATTATCTGATTTCTTAGCCTTTGATTTACTTTTTGTTTTAGTCTTTGAATCCTTGGTCTTAGGGTCGGGACTGGTATGTTGTGATCCATGGCTGTGTCCGTGATCTCCCTTTACTATCCTAACAAACTTCTCGACCATTAAGAAGACAATAATACCGCCCAAAACCCATAGACCGACGGACAGGTCGTGAACGTGCGGCTCGCCGTCCACGTGATGGTGGTCTGAGTGGGAGTGTGAGTGACTGTGCGAGTGGGCGCCCGACGAATGGCCACCACTGGCCGCTTGGGCTTCGATGGCGTGGGGTATAAGATGTAGAAAAGCGTCACCTAATAGACCTCCCGATGCGAAACTCAACAATACTTTCAACCACTGCTCGTATTTGGGAGAGTTGTCCAGAGGTATGAAAAACAGTATCACATACGGAGCCAATGATATCAATAGAGTTGATCCCAAAGCCTTCCACCAAATAGATGTCAAGTCGTTTGTCACTGGCTTTTGATGGCCAGAATCGCTGTGCGAATGATCATGAAATGGACAACCAGTGCCACCGGCGGGTGCTTTAGGTGGTGAGTGAGCGTCGCCGGCCGGTGCCGGAGGTTTGGCATTAGCTTCACGTGAGTACTTGAACGCCGGCCGGTCGTCCACCGGATGGTCGTGCGAGTGGTGTCCGTGTGAATGGCCGTCATCGTGCGAATGGCCATCACCGCCGTGACTATGACCGTGCGATTGGCACTCAACCCACGCCATCGACCCAACCATTACTATTAACGCTAACGCCAACCACTTCTTCATATTGTCAATGACCAGCACTTCTTCGGCACCAAAAATACAAACTATTTATTAATTAAATTTAATTAAAAGTCAATTAAATATCACTACAAATCATGTGATATTTGATGTGAAAAAAATGATTTGCAATTTGTATTGAAAAATATAAAACTTTTTTATGTTTTCAAAAAACACTTTTCACTTCAATTACTAATAGTTTTATGACTTTTAATGGTTTTGTTTTGTTTGTATCGATGGATCAGTTAAAACATGAAACAAATTATTGATTTATTATTAGTTTTTTTTTTAAATCAAATAAAAAGTTTTAAATAATTTATTTTTAAAAATAATGTTTTGTTTTGTAAAATAAAAACTCAAAACAAAACTAGTTTTTCAAAAACCCATTCACTTTAAGCACTCAATCAGTCGCTCACATAATCATCAAAACACGTATCGCTTTATAATACGACCAAACAGTACACGTGTTTGACAGTACAGTTAGCGTACGTTTTGTATAGACATTTAAGCCGGCGTTTCCCCCAAACACATCTACAAATTTCAACCAATTAAACACTCAAATACTTAATCACTTAAACCCTATCGATTGACAAAAACTTATTGAACTAATTAACGCCAAACCTATCCAATCAGTCAATAAATATTCACATCAAACTCGACTCTATTCGCCCGTATATTATGTAAACACACAACTGATTGGGTCATATGAAGGCATTCATATACAACGTTACACTATATTTGAGCGGTTGGAAACATACTGTATTAAAGTTTTACCGTTATATATACATGTAAAGGGGGCTAAGAGGGGGGCAACGGTACGGCCGTAATCATAGATAACTGTTTAACACACTATACGAATGGGAGTATTTGTTTACAAGGATGTCGTCGACTCGGGCTGTAAATTAGTGGCCAATCAAATGGTTACCAAAAAACTAAAAACATTTGTAATTAATATTACAATTAATTGTTTTATTTAGTGATTAATTAATTTTAATAATTATTATATAAATTGTTATATAAATAGTGATATATATGTCACATAGTATGTGAAACATGTATTCAATGGGGTGTTTGTATGGCATTTGTATGAATGCATTGATATTTCAATTGATTTCATAAACAATATGTTAAATGAGTAGTGATTTGAATGACACTATTGTTTGGTTCACTGATTGATAACTTGTTTTACAATTTAATTGTTATTTTAATTATGTCTTTGTTTTATTGATTACTACTTTGTTTTGATGACAACAACTACTACAACAACAACCACTTCTTGTGACAAATAGTTTTTCAAGTGTTAACACTATTTTTGTTTATGTTATGTCTTAAGACATTACCGTTTGTTATGTTTACCGATGTCTTCGTTAAATCAATTGCCGTTTGAATCGACGATTGGATCAATTGATTAGTTAATTGTTGTCTATATTACACGTCAATCTTTGAGCTTTAACTTTAAATACAAAGAGTTTAGTATTTATTGAATTGTATGACACAACTGGCCATTGATTGTCAAAATGGGATCACGTATTAGGTATGACTTTAATACAGATAATGACCTTAAATTTGTGGTAAATATTAACGATATTTATTGATTAACAGGACAAACACCGATGGGAGTCACGTGTTTGAGTGCTATCTTGAGATTGGACTGACGGGCGGCGGTAGCGGTAGTAATGGCGGGCCATCGATGGCGTCGTCGGCCGAAAGGGCAGTCATATTATCTAAATATCCGGACACTTATAACTCTCAAGAGATATTGAAGTCTGTGCCACAGTTTGCCTACCCGTGCGATGTGACGGTCGAAACGGTCACTCATTTTTCGTTTGTGATGACCAATACGGACGCCAAATGGACGTTTGGCTTTTGCCGATTGGCGCCCTACTCGCACACATGTCTGGCCATTGTCTCACACTTACCCTGGCACTCGACTTTCTATAAGATTCTCAACCATTTGGCCGACATTGTCTCACACCAAGAGTGGCCACTTGACAAACAGCACGCGTTTAAATGTAATTTTTTGGACGCCATTTACCAGTCAGACATTCCCCAACCGGGTTACGACCTCGTGTTGTCCTATTATATGGATAATGGGATCAAAGAGTTTAGCGCCCAGTGTCCCGATCACCATAAACTGCCGTCCATTCCCGAAGACCGCAATTTAACCGAATATTTCAATGCCATTGACTCGAGTAATATGATTGTCATCTTTGCTAATATGTTAAATGAAAGGCGAATTATAATGACGTCCAAGAAGTTGAGCCGATTGTCGGCCTGCGTTCAGGCGGCCAACGCACTCATATATCCGATGCATTGGCAACACATCTTTATACCGGTGCTGCCCAACCATCTGTTAGACTATCTATCGGCTCCCATGCCGTTCCTGATAGGCGTGCCGTCGGTGTTGATGTCACGGGTGCGTCGGTCCGAGTTGGGCGACATCGTGATACTGGACTGCGACCAGAATCGGATAGAGTCGCCGTTCGATGACGTCCAGATGTTGCCCACCGATATCGTCCATACGCTTAGAAAGTCATTGCGAAACCCGATGTCGGTGTCAATGTTGGGCGATCTGGTGGCCCGATCTTTCCTACGGGCTCTGGTATCGCTAATTGGCTGCTATCGGGACGCCTTACGGTTCACTCCCGGCCAGAAGATTAGCTTCAATTACGAGGCGTTTGTGTCTTCGCGGTCACCATCTGTGCAGACATTCTTGGAAAAGATGCTTCAGTTGCAGATATTTCGGCAGTTCATCGAAGGCCGGCTCGAAATGCTTAACAACGGCGAAGGGTTTAGCGATGAGTTTGAGTTTGAGCTCAATATGTATGAAGACAAGTCCACCCATCGGCTCAAGACTCAGTACAGGGAATGGTTGGGCGCTATGCGTAAAGAGGGCGGCGCTATACTCAAGAGTGTTAATCCAAGGGTTAAGTCTGTCTATCAAGTGGTCAAACATAAGAGTAGACAAACCTATAGAGATTTGAAGATTAAAATGCAAACCAATAATAATAACGATAAGACATTTGGTTATTCACATAATACTCAACACAATAAGTCGGGTGACTATAAGGCTCACAAGACGTCGAGCGCGCCCTCCAGTCCTACTCTACCCGTACGGTCAATGGCCAGCAATATAAAGAAGTCTATTAGCGGTAATGTGATCGGAAAAACGGACAAAACAGTGACGTATGTCCGTCAACGACAATCAAAGACGGAGTTCAACGGTGACGAACCAAATGGCAAAGCCATCACTCATTTACAAAATGGGTTCACAAAGTCATTGTCGGTGTCAGGGATATCGACGTCAATGGCGTCGCCATCAGCGCCGGTCATAGCGCCCGAAGCGTCGCCCGAGATATCGGACGTGGATTCGGAACAATCACACGATATGTTGACATTTGATAGGATTGAAATTGATTTGATGGGCGAACTCAAGCACTTCCTTAACAAAAAGTCTTCGACCGACGAGTCCTCGTCGAGCAGTAGATCTAATAAATCAAACGCCAGTTCTTCGTCTCAAACATTGTCCATAAACACGGCAATCGCACGACCCATTCCGCCCCCAAGAAGTCAAGTTCAGCGCAAAACAAAACCATTTATGGACGATAGCAATGGCGGCGGTGTTGGTGGTGGTAAAGGTGGTCAACAATCGTTGATAGAGTTGGACACACCTCCAGATGAAGACATCAAAGCCGACGCTAACGTTATATTTGATCCGTTGTTTGAGACAAACCCATCTCAACCGCCACTCAAACCCCAAACTACTTCCGTTGACTTCCAGTCTCTAAGAAACTCTTGGAATTCATTGTCAAATAATTTCAATAATAATAATAATAATAATATCGTTAATAATAATAATACAAATGACTTGCGATTAAATATATCGTCATTTGTGCCAAATTTAAATCCAAACTCATTAATGAATGCAAATCCGGTCAACCCTTTCCTACAGCTCGACAATCAAAGCCATAATAATAGACCGAAAAATAGTTTTGAATTTGTGGGTCAATTGCCGGCAGTGGTGGCCCAGACTAGTGGTGGTGGTGTCGCCAACAGTGCCAGTGCCTTATCAATGCATACAAACCCTAAACAAACCACATATACGCTGTCAGATATGATCAACTGGTCATCCACTCAAATTACAAGTGGCGCTCAAAAGCCTAATCTCATGCCAACACTACCACCAGTAGTCCAAACCACACCACTATCTACAGCCACCACCAGCACTGGATCAGGCAATCCATTCAAGACATCCAACTCATGGCAACACTTTGATTAAAGTCGATACCCAATCGCTTCCAATGTTGACAATGTCTTTAAGTAATGTTTACAATAAAATGTCAGATAATATAAACACAACACTAGTTATAAGCCATTTGTGTTGGACGTGTGGACGGAGTTATAGTCGGGTTTTTTAAATGATAGGTTTTAATAGCTTTTTTAGACTTGAAATGTCACACAAAATGAATGTATAGTTTGAATGAAAAAATATTAAATTTGAAACCAAATGAACAACTAAATAGTTCTCAATATATAATTAAAATTAAATTAATTATTAAATTAATAATTGTTTTAAAGATTTTTTTAGGAATAAATTAATTATTTCGTTGACTATTATTCTCAATATACTATTTAATTATATTTAAAAATGAAATACAAATAATTGTTACAATATATTTATAAAGTTATTAAACATTTATTATAAATATTATAATAATTATATATTTATAAATACATATATATATTATATTTAATAATCTATTGATTTTTTATATATATTAATTTATCTTATTATATGTTTTTATTTTTGAATAAATATATTATTATTATTATTATATATGAATAACTTATGGATAAATGAAATTTGAAAAATAACTTATTAATTATTTTATAAAAATGTGTATAAAACGGCTCATTAATTATATTACAATTTTTTTGATTGAAATTAAAAGTTTTGTTTTTAAAAATTTATGAATAAATGATGTATTTTAATGAATTTAAATTGTTTTGTATGAAAAAAAAGTTGTTTTAAAATTTCAAAGTCATGTAAGTATGTGTGTTATGAAATGTGTGTATAATTTAGCTTGGTTATATATACCAATACCAAGTTGATATAATCTGGTGGCGGTTATATGGGTTACTTTTTAAGTATTAGGAAAAAAAAGTAAAAGCATATGCCATACAAAACTGCTTGAACTGTGCCTCCAAAGTGATCAATAAGTGATTATATACGGGACAGAGGGGTCCGACATTTGCCACTGGAAAGTGAGACGACTTTTATTTTCAATTTTATCGCACGTTTAGGTTCACTGTTCACTAAAGTGTTTGAACACTAGGTTTGAGATTTAGTTTTTTTCAAGTATTATAGGGAGAGAGAGAGAGAGAGAGACTTAAGTTTAATGTATTTGAGATATCGGTTCTCTCTCTCTCTCTCTCTCTCTCTCTCTCTCTCTCTGAGTTTTGGAGCAAAAAAGGCACGTAAAGAGTGACTGATATTATAAATCATTGAGTCGTTTATACTATCCGTTTGCGCACTGATGAACATTATTAATAGGTTTTGAATGCCTTTTTCTTGGCTATCATATATACACATAGAGGACCCGGCACTTTCCAGTCTCTCTCTCACTCACTTTCTCCCTGCTTGTCATTGATCTTTAAAAAATTTGTTTCTTATTTAACTATTTATACCACAAAAAAACTTTGAAAAACTTTATACTTTTGTACTCAAGTGTAGTAAAAAAAAGTCTTCAGTAGTTTTGAGGTTTAGTCACAAAATTTTTTTAGTTTTGTGTTTAAATTTCATTGATTTATCTTTTGATATGATATGGTTATTGTGGACATCACTAAACAAAATGATAAATTTGTTTCATGTATAACTTTTAAAATCTCTCTCTCTTTCTCTCTCTCTCT
>JAQIWK010001398.1:0-10646 GCA_034695265.1 Dissorhina ornata
CCGATCTCTCTCTCTCTCTCTCTCTCTCTCTCTCCCATCTCTCCCATCTCTCTCGTTGTCTCACTCATTGACTTTCTCTCTCTCTCTCTCTCTCTAAGTTTGCATACAATTATAGATTAGTTGACAATATATTTAGTGATAATTTAATTGTTATTTTTTTGTTGGCATTCATTAGACAATAGAGACCAAAGAGTTGGATGTCTTAATCGTAAACATATAATAATTAACGATTAAAACGAGTGACAACTTACGGGACAAAAACATAGCATCGGTTCCCGATAGTGATCGACAATAATATCTAATTAATAATTACAACTAAATTACTGCCAAAAAAACGACAACAAAAACCTTAACGTCTTTTGTTTGCCTGAGTTGATAGGCATTGAAGACATGTATTACTAAATTAGTTATATATTTAAATGTAATTTTCAAAGCAAACGCCAAATTAATTATTAAATTTACGGGTATTTAATAATATGTCATTGAAATCCATTATCAACTAAACATCACCATTGAATACATCCAACAAAACAAAAAAGTCTTAGTCTATAACTAAAACGGGTTAACAATTATATATTCAAAACCTAAATATACCTCAAAAACAAAGGCAACAAATAATAATAAGACATTCAAGACATCAATTCAAGTGACCATAAGATTATTATTTAGTTATTATTATAGCCATTAGTTTGTATTCATAATCATTACCACAATTACTATTATATTATATATATATAACTATTAGTACTCAAGAGGAATATCGCTCTATTGATATAATACAAGCAAATAAATACCTCAAGACATTGACTGACATTATTATATCATTGAAAAAACAAAAGCAAAACAAGACAACCAAATGAGCTCTAAATAGATATACAATTTAATTCATAAAATTTTGTTTGTTTTTTGTTGTCATAAAAAGCCATTTAAATAACTCAAGAGTTACCTCAAGACGTGAAGACTTAATTGTCTCACAAAACCAATTGTTTTCAAAACTAATCGTTCGGATGATTACTGGTATTTTCAAGAAAACAGTTTTAATTAAAAGTTTTTAATATATATATAATTAATATATAACTAATTAATCGCATCTCAATTATCTACTACTGATTGTAATTTACTTTTAATTACCATTAAGTGACCGACCAGTTCAGTACAAAACAAGATATTTGTTTTAATAATTTATAATTTGAATTAAACATCTCTTAAGACATTGTCTTGAAGAGATCGACAATTAATTTGCGGGTATTTTATAATATAAATCACACATTCATTGAAGTTTTTAATTTAGTAATTAAATTGTTATAATTTTATTAGTATTTTATAAATCAATTACTACCTCTTGATTGAAATTACATTACATTACAACTCATTTAAAAAAAACTTATAATTAATATATTTAAAGCAAAATAATTGCCAAAACTATTGTTAATTTTTAAAAATTAATTATTGAAATATTGCTTAAAACTAATAGTTTGCAAGAAATTTATTTAAAACATTCAAATTGTCACTCAATTTAAGACTACCTCAACATTCAAAGACATCTTTTTTGATAATATATTTAATAATCCATTAAATAGTTTATATTAAAAAAACAAATCTCAACACAAAAAAAAGTTTTACAAAGTTTTCAATCAATTTTACACTTAAATTATAATAATTATTATTAATAATATACTTGTAATTAACTGCTTTAATGAACTTTTGGGTACAAAATATTTAAAAAACAAAAATAATTGCCTAATAATTGCTACAATACTGTCCAAAATCATCGCTTATAAACCACTTTTAATTTAAAAGTTTTAATTAGTATATCATTGAAAAAAATTGTTAAAAAGCCTATTGAAGTCAACGTTTAAAAAAACAAATAACTGATTAATAATAAACCGAAGACTTGGAAGAATATATAAGATAACAATCACTTGGAAATCATGATGGCGTCCAACGAAGAGACACATATACTAAACCTAATCCGTAATCTATTACTAGAAGAAAAAGAAAGGGAACGGATATCGACAATGCGTGGCCACTCGGACCACATCGACCACAACCCGATACACCATAATAACAATTCAAACGGCGGCGGCGGCCTGTCGTCAATCGGTTCCCTATCGGAGCTAATGATTGGCAGTAATGGACACTCGCTGTACACTACCGGTGGTCATAGCGGTAACGGTTTAACCGTTGACAGTCATATGAATACCGGTGCTAACATGGGGTACGGTATGGGCCGTACGACTACGTCCAGCGCCGGCCAGTTGAGTCCCGGCCACGCGAATATCAATTTTTTAAATTTATCCCAATTTGATGGCCAATCGCTCGGCGGTAATCATTCATCAATTGACGATCTATTGGGACTGAACAGCGCCGGCCGTAACATGGGATCAATGCCACCGTTGGTGTCCCCGTTGGCCCACCACTCGTCGCTACTGTCGGGCCAGACATCGCGGCACTCATCGGACGAATCGTCGGAAGCCAATCATCTATTGCTGTCAAACATAGCGTCATACGCGTCAATGAATCCGATGAGTGGCCAGACATCGATGGCCAACACCGGGTCGTCGATGCCGTTCCTATTGGACACTATAACATCGCCGTCGCCGTCATCTATCTGTTCGCTGGCCTCCCAGTCATCGACATTGATGTCTCGTTTTGAATCTCAAATCCGTACCATCGCTAACGACATTCAAACCACAATACAATTGCACTTAAATGGTCTTCAGATGCGAAAGGAACAGCTCTTGAAACAGTTGGAGCACATAAAGCAAACCTACGCTACTGTCCTGTCCATCGCCGCCCAGACCGACGAGTCGATAGCCGTACCGCTTCCGCAGATAACGTTCACCCGACCCGACAGTGCGCTATACAAAGCCGTCACTACCTTAGGCTTCCTAACGACACCCGCACTGGCCGTCAATTGTAGCGCTACTGGCGATGGCGTAGAGGCGGCCATTGAAGGCGAGGCCACGTGTTTTACGATAACAACTAGAAATTGCTTTAACGAAGAGCTAATGATTGGTATTTTAATTGTTAATTATCTTTAAATGTCTTGTATTTTAATTAATTGTTTTGTTTAATGACTAATCAGGCGGCGAACATCTGGACATTGACGTACTGGTCACAGACCCGAACGCCATGTCATCGTCGATAACGATACCGCATTCGTTGTTAGACCACAATAACGGCAAGTATACGGTGACGTATACCATACCGCGTGGTCTGAAAATGGGCCAAGTTCATGTGTCCGTATCGGTCAATGGCCTACCAATAACCGGCAGTCCATACATCGTCGGCATCGAGAGTCAACGGGTGCGCAACGCTTGGAAACGCATCGCTACGTTCGGTACGGAGGGCTCACAAGTTGGCCAGTTTTGCCGCCCGTGGGGTGTGGCCATAGTCCGGTTGCCTAACAAAGAAGTTGGCGGTGCGCTAGACTTCGCAGTCGGTCGCCGGCCGACAGCCAATCGCGAGTACTTGATAGCGGTGGCCGATCGTAGCAATAATCGCATACAATTGCTCAAACTTAGTTTGACGCCATCGGCGGCCGCCGGCACTAACGGGTCGGCGACCAGCGGTTCCAGCAATTCCAGTATATCAAGCAATAATGGCTATGGATGTAGTGGTGCCCAAAGCGCCAGCCCTACCGGTGATGACGTGTCGATGTCAGTGTTGCACGTGTTTGGTTCGGGTCCCGGCACCCGACCCGGTCAGTTCGATAGACCCGCTGGTATAGCCATTAATGTCCAATTGGGACACATTATAGTCGCCGATAAAGATAATCACAGGATTCAGGTTAGACTCAAATAAGGGATAACCCTTTTAACCCTAAACTTATATATCCATGTGTTTGTGATTTAATTACTGAACGCATGGTTTGTCTTTAATTATAATTTATAAAACTTTTTTTTAAATAATTGTTTAATTAATCAATTAGTAAAGGCTTTGTTAGTGTATTTGTATGTATTTTTTAAATTTGTTAATTATATTTAATGTGTTTTTTATGGTTAAATTGCTTTCATAATGTATGAGCTCTTTGTGTAGTTTGAAAAGTTCATTGAACTTCAAAAAGATGTGCCTTCCCACATATAGTTAACAAGGTCATTTGTTAAGGTTATCAAACAATAGTAGTGTGTATTATATAGTTATTATGTATTAATATATAGTGAATAGTAATGAATAGTGATCTTAAATTAAATTTTAAAATTAGATTTATATTTATATTTATTTAATTTAAATGTCATTTTATTATAGATAGAAAAGTCATTAAACTTTATTAATAATTTTTTTCCCATTTGTTTGACAATTATCCAGGTGTTTGACATATCGGGCACTTACCTGTTCAAATTTGGCGAAAAAGGATCCCGGCCAGGCCAGTTTTGCTACCCCTGGGACATCGACTCGTGCGAACAAACCTCACAAATACTAGTGTCCGACACACGTAACCGTCGGGTCCAGTTGTTTACGCCGTACGGCCAGTATCTGTGGCATTGTGGCCAACCCTTGGACAGTCCGCGCGGCGTATCGTTTATATCGCCCGAAAAGTTTGTGATATCGGACTTCAATAAACACCGATTGCTGGTCATCGATAAGACCACTTCCCAGTCGAACAAAGAGGACGTCCAACCGAAGTATATTGGGTTCGGCGAGGGGTCGGCTTGGGGTGAGTTCTTGCGGCCGCAAGGAGTGGTCAGTTCGGGCTCGACGGCTATATTTTGTGCCGATTCCCGTAATAATCGTATATCGATATGGAATTCGGCCACACAATCGTTTGATTACCTTGGTGACGAGATATTGTCTTTAGATAGACCGTCGGGTCTGGCCGTAGCCGATAATCTACTGGTTGTCGTCGATTTCGGTAATAATCGCATTCAGATATGTCAACGATAGGCGCGCCGACCGGCCGGTCGGCCATTGACTGACCCGCCCGTCCGTCCTATTCGTTCACTATCTGTAAAGTGTGACTCAAATCATGTGTTTTTTTTAATTTAATTATTTTTAATTACTATTTAATTATACCTATATTTTATAACGATTACTATAAATACTACGGGATAGTGACTATAAGTTTATTTTTAATTATTTTTAAATTAATTATTAATTAATTAACTATTGATTAATGGGTTTATCAAAACTCCTAACTATTATTTGGTATGTTTTTCAATATCGGAAAAAATACTTTAAACACAAATACAATACAAATGAATGAATGAAAAAAATAATACTTTTTTTTATTTGAATTTTCGCGAGATTTTTCATATCAAAAGATATGGTATTTTTCTCAACGAAACTAATTAAATGATTAGTAAATCAATGGATGATATGAAACGATAGTTACTCTGAAATAAATACAAATAAAAAACTAACAAAAAATAATACAAACTTTTAATTTTCATTAGAAAAACTTTGATAACCAATAATTGGTTATAAAATTTATTGATATTTACATTTGAAACTAAAAAATAAAAAAGTATACTTTAATTTCATTTTGAAATCCTATATATGTCTTGTAAGTCTTTCACACTATTTGCTATACCTATCTATCTATCAAACTATTTGTCTTTTTTTGAAATTATTGTCTGTAACTGTTTTAAATGCCATCCCTTTTTGTTTGCATACTATTTGAACAAATAATATGTAAATTACTAGGAGTTAGGCCACAAAAGTTACCGGTACTTAACCGATGGGTAATTACCCGGTTATTAGATGTCTCACTCACTCTCACATACAGTATAACCGTCTTTTCAAGTCTTAATCATGACTTCAATTAAAAAAAAGTAATTTCAAGTCTTTTTAATGCTATTATTAATCATATAATTAGCGATCAATTTATAACAAAAAAAATAAAGTATCGCTTTAATTAGACACTCAATACATAAATATCATATCAAATGATATAATCGTATTGTCATCTGAATTAATGTCTCAATTTTTTTCTTCATATAGTAATCACTAATTAATTGATTATAAAAATTTAAAACTTTTAATTAAAAATTAATAACTTTTTCTCTCAATTAATTACTGCCAATACAGTTGTGTGCACTACAGTTGCATATACTTTAACGGGATATTCAATTAAATGGGTATTTTCTACTGTACTTTTGATTATATATATAGTGTTTTTTACTGTATTTTAATTAATTATATTAATTATATAACTATAATATAGATGTGTAACACAAAAAAAAGCAATGCTTTTTTTCACCGTTGGTTTTAAAATTTAAAAATTTAAACTTTAACTTAACGTTAGTTACAAAACACTTGAATGGAAATCAAAACAAATTAAAAAACAATCAGAAAATTGATTTAAAAAAATTTTGGATCAAAAAAAAGTTTAGTTTGAATTTAAAATTAAATCTCAATTTTTGAATTGAATTAAAATAAATAGGTTTTTAATTAAAATTTTTTTTAAATGGTTTCAAAAACGCTAGTTATTAGTAGTTTTTTAATTTTGCAATTTAGTTGTTTATAAAAATTTTAATTATTTAATAGACTATAAATAGTTTGTTTTTATTATAATTATTATCAAAGCATCAATGCATTGTTTTTTGGACTATTATGTAGTAAATAAATTTACCAAGACAAATATAAAACCCAGTATAAATCTATTCATAATAGAAATGTTTGCGTGAATTTCAAAACAAATTGATTATATATTTACGTTAAACATGAAAAACCAATTAAAAATACAAATAATTAAAACATAATATAACTATAAAATACGGATTTTTAAGTGAAAAAAATACAAACAAAACAAAAAACAAATATTTGTTTCAAAACACTTTTGTGGCTTATCTCGGATAATACAAGTTTCTAATTATATTATTATTATTATGAATTGGCTTTTTAATTATTAATTATGAAACTAATTATTATATAAGTATATTATATACCTATGAATATATTATAAATAGCGGTTATAAACTACATGGATATTATAAATACAAACACTTTTTTAAATATATAACTATTAATACATGTATTGATATATATATTTCCAAACAATAAGTGCTTATAAGGCCTAAGAATTTATATGAATTACTTGTTTTTTTAATTATATTATTATAATTATTAATTATATTATAAATATATTATTATTATATTTACTATTAATTAGGTTTTTTCAAAAGAAATTGATTGAAAACAATGTGAAACAAACATAAAATACATAAAAGATTTTTATTTACGGGTAATTAATTGAAAACACATTATAAGTGTATTTATTATTATTATTTTAATTAATTTTAATTTAGAAACATATTTTTTAATTATTATAATTATATTATACATAAGTTTACTCATGAAACTATAATATACCTCAAAATTTAGACCTCATATTATTGCAAATTATGATTTATATGATTATGATTATTATGATTATTATGATTATTATGATTATTATAATTATTATAATTATTATTATTATTATTAGGTTGATTTTTTAATTTTGCATTGTTTAGTTTTTAAATGTTTAGATATTTCATAATTTTTCAATTAATTCACACATTTTTTTTCACTCAAACAATACCATAGTTTTCATACCATTTTCCTATTTGCCATAAAAAAAGCAACAAAAAACTATTACTTTTTACTATTAGTTCTTATTTTTTATTTAAAATTATAAATTGAATTTAAATTATTATTAATTTTATTTAAATTTTTTTTAAATTTCAAAACTTTTAATTATTTCAAAATTCAATGGAAAGTCAAACTGAAATGTGATTTTGTATTATAAAGATTGAGATATACATTGAGTGAGATTACAATTAAAAATATTGAGAGGGGGAGGAGGGGTTGAGATGTTAAGGTGTAAATGAATGATAAACAGGAGGTGTAATAGAAAGGTTCAGTAATGTGATGAAAGTGTATGTAAATGTATGTTGTGATTGTTTAAGGAGGGGTTAGATAGGGAGTTTTGTATTGTTAATGACTTACTAAATGAATGGCCCCTTAGGGCGAAAAGTGTTTGTTTAAAGTTTAAACTTTAAACAAAAAAGTTAATACAAAGTATAGTAGAGATATGTAAAGAGTATGGGGTGGGGAGGGGTTAGGAGGGGTGTGTATGTATGTGCCATTGCACGTAAAACAATAAATGTATATTTAATTTAATAATTAATTAAATTAATTATGAAAAGTGAGCGATTGGTTATATATGAATGACCCTAACATTAATTGTTGTTTAGATATAGTATAGAGATAAGTAAAGAAAAGATATAATTAAAAGAGATAGAGTTTATTAAAGAATTGTTATGATTGGTTGATTAAAATTAAAAAAAATAAAATGATCGGGATCAAAATTATAATCTCAAAGAGATTGGTTATTGATCTCGATTTTAAACGCATTGAGTGAATATTAAAATTTTAATTAAATATTCAAATATTTAATTAAAATTTTAAATTATAAAAAAGGGCAAATGTGTGTGAATAATAAATTATAAAATAAAAGTTAAAAGTTTTTAATTTAAAAATATAATATTACTAAAAAAGTTTTTGTATGTGTTTGAAATATTTAATTATAAAAAATTAATTAAATGTGTTTGTAACTGTATGAATAATTACGATTATTATTATTAATATTATAATTATAAATAAATTAATTGTTTTTAATTAAATAATAATAATAATAATGATGGTAATTGAATTGATGATGATAAATGTTCCCGGCTCGAAATAAGCAAAAGCAAAAGAGTTTGTCGTGAATTTAAACTAAACTTGATAATTTTTAAATATTTTTAATTTCTTGGTCAAAAAAATTAATTAATTATTTTTTATTGTATTAATTAATTTGTTTTTATAATTTAAAAAACAAGTCAATTAGTGCTTCAAAACAAAATTAATTGATTATAAAAAGTTTACTCAAATTTTAAAATGATTTAAAATTTTTTTAAATATCTTGGTAAAACTATTTCTCTTAACTTTATCACTTAACTTTTAAATTAAATATAAAATTGTAATTATTATTATTATTGTTTTTAATAGTATTAAAAGTAATAATAATAGTAAACTAAAAAATTGTACTGTAATTTGATTTAATATTTTTAAATGTCATTACAAACAAACAAAAAAGTTACAATTAATTATTATTTAATTATTATAACTATTGATAACTTTATTACTAAATCTATTACCTATTGATACAAAAAAAACTTGAAGTAAACAACAAAACAATAAAAATAATACAAAAAAATGTAATTTAAATTAAACCAAAAAAATTAATAAAAAATTTAATTTAAAACTTTTTATTTGTAATTTATTTATTAATAAATTATTTTTGATTATCCTAGGTAAGGGTAAGTTTCTAGGATTAAAATGTTTGTGGGTATTAAACAAATATCTTGGTATGAATTGTAGGCCAGTTGTATCACAACAGATGGTAGGCCAGGGAATGGTAAGGAATATTCTGTATATATATATTAAGTCTATATTGTATATAAAGTAATACCACTTGAAAAAAATGATCTTGCTACAAATAATATATATTGAAATGAAAAGGGTGTTTATGGATGCGTAAAAATATTTGAATACTATTTAAAATATTAAATCAAATATATGGAAAAAAATATATCTGGGTAATCTATTTATGTGTATATACCAGTATTGGTAATAGTAAAAATCTTGGTATATTTTATATTGTTGATACTATGTAAGTTATTTTTTTTATATTTGTTGAGTAAAATAATATATTGATTATCTGGGTATTGGTTTTTGGTTGTTTAGGAAATATTTATGTTCAAGGATATTTTTTATGTTGTTTGGAAATTTGGGAATATATTAAATTTGAAAATTTCAAACCAATATTACCGGAAAAAACCTCTCATGACATGAGAGAGAGAGAGAGAGAAATCTATTAAAATGTATGAGAATATAGTAAAAATTAAATTTTGCAGGCATTTCCAATATTATATAATTATATTATTGCCAAATTTAATACACAATTTCAATATATATACATATATTTTAATATATATACAGTATATTATATATACAGTATATACTATGTATTTGAATGGAAACGGGAATATAATTTTGTGGTAATATATAGAGTAAAGTGTTAGAAGTAGTGGATACAAGATTTTGGGTACAATATATTCAGTGATTGTAAATATGATTACATAGAGAGAGAGAGAGAGAGAGAGAGAAAGAGAGAGAGAGAGAGAGAGAGATAGTTGAAAATTGTGTCGGGTAATATTTATATATGTATATAAAGTTGTTAACACTTTAACACAAAACAGTTGGCATGAGATGTGATTTGGGATTTATATGTTTGGCCCGCAAACACAACTCAACATAGTATTCATATAAATATAGCCAGTACATTTTGGTAATTATTAGCCAACAAACATTTGTATCTAACATTTCATCTCTCACTCACAATGTTTGATGGCATCAAATGGTAAAGTCCTTAACCATCAATGTATTTCTCATGGGATAAGTAGGTTTTGGTTGTCAAATACATTACTATTAAATGTTATGTCTATCTGAGTATTTGGCCAGTAGTTTGGTGTCAAATATGACATTACTTTACTTTACTTTTAATAGTAATTTATTCATATATTTGCAAAACTACCGGTCCTTTCATACATGCATTCATCCAAATATCCACTTAATATACCATTTTATTATAGACATGATTTGAATGTAGAGAGAGA